>VUQJ01005639.1:60189-87498 GCA_015108635.1 Andinoacara biseriatus
GCTAATGCCATACATGTTCTGAGCCATGATGCGGATAATGTAGTCCCGGCCTTCGATCAGCTTTGGCACCTGCAGCAACAAAGGGTGCCAGGAAAGATTTTGTTTGTGTAATGAAAGCTTTAGTATTCTTTTCTTGATAACAAAATAAACAAAGAATGGTAAAATATTAAAACATCTCCCCCTCACCTTGCAGGTGGTCCTGGTACAGGATGAGGTGACAGGCATCCACAAGTCTCTGTTGGTGTCTCTCTTCTCAATGATGTAGTTGGAGACAGCGCAGCCTCCGTCATCCAGAGGAGGGTTCCAGGAGATTACCATGTAATTCCTGTAGACTTCATTAAACACCACGGGGCCCTCTGGTGGCTGAGGACGGTCTGACAGGAGAAAGAATTTACAGCAGTGACCCTCCAACATCAAAATAATCACCCCACCCCCAGAGGGGGAATGGCGTATTGTTTTTGATATGTTTGTCTGTTTGTTTGTTAACAAAATTGCAGCAAAACAAACAGTCTGATTGATATCAAATTGCACAAAAGCTGGTTAGATCAGCTGATTACATTTTTTCCATATTTGAATGAATGAATAACATCCTCATTTTTCCTGATAATATACAATAAATATCTTTTGCGACCCACGGTGCAGCTCCAGTATCCTTAAGTCTGGCTTATCTGATTTTCTGTTTGCTTTTGATGTGTGGTGTGTCCAAGTAGTCTAAAAATATCTTGACTTATTCCAGATTACATGTGACCTAGCTAACCTAGGATCCATTCTGTGCTGTTACTTCGTGTTACCCACTTCCAAAGCTGGAAGTTATTAGCTCTGACTTTGAAATGCTTCTCTAAAATTGAAACATTGCATGTTCATTCTGAGCGCATGTGCTGTACCACTCACCAACCACAACAATGGTGCAGATTCCTGAACGAGTGCCAGCAGCGTTCTCCACGCTGACACAATACCGGCCACTGTGTTCTCTCTTGGCCTTGCTGATGTTGAGGCTGAGGTGGTGAGTGGTGGAGTGGAGGTTGATTTCCTCATCTGCCTTCAGGTCCTCATCATTCTTTGTCCAGGTGATAGCAGGGGCTGGTTTGCCGCTGTAGCGTCCCGATAGCATGCAGGTGTCTCCTACCTTTACCATTATCTTGTCCCTGACCTCAAGGTCCAGAGTAGGTGGCTCTGCAGGGGAAACAGTTAAGCTAGTGAGCTAATTTTCTCTGAGGCTGATGGGAATGACTCCAGTTCCACATTAACATAAGGTCATTTCCACATTTAAACGGTTATCATAACACATTTTGTCTTTGTCACTTCATATCAAAGCGTTCAATTTGTACATGAAATCTTTCTTATTGTATGTTGTCTGAAAAATACATTAACCAGACTGTATGATAAGAAGCTGAGCAAATGGCCAAACCCAGAGGACAATATAAAGGTCTAACTAAAAGCTATGTGTCTACGTGAATCGCCACCTTATTGTGGTGGAGGGGTTTGTATGCCCCAGTGATCCCAGGGGCTATGTTGACTCTGGGCCCCCAGTAGGGTTTCCCAAGGCCCTGGGTGATGGGCCAGACAAAGAACGATTCCAGCAATTTTTATGAGAGCAAGATCAAGGGAACAGTTTATTCTGCCTGGGATAGGGTTACCGGGGCATCAACATGGACCCAGGCCTGGGGATGGTGCTTGGGGAAGAGTGACTGGTGGTCGGGCCTTAGTTTGTGAAGTCCTGCATGGCACAGCCTGGAGAGGAGCCATGGACCCACCCTCCTGTAGGCCCACCACATGTGGGAGGCACCGTAGGGGTCAGGTGCAGTTTATGTCATGCGGTGGCCATATGGGCCCTGGCAGGCTGATCCGCGGCTATTAAGGCTAGCGACTGGAACATCGAGTGTCACCTCTAGTACGTGAGGTTGAGAGATACCGACTTGATATAGTCAGGCTCACCTCAACCCACAGCCTGGGCTCTGGAACCAGTCTCCTGGAGAGGGGCTGGACTCTGTTCCAGTCTGGAGTTGCCCTCTGTGAGAGGCGTGGGCTGCTTGCTGCCTTGGGAGTTTTTACCTGTGGATGATGGGTTCGTTTCCCTGTGGCTTCAGGGTGGGAAATGGGTCCTGATTGTTGTTCACAGTACCCAACCTTCTTGGAATCACTGGATGGGGTGCTCAAGGGTGCTTCATCTGGTGACTCAGTCTTCCCACTGGGAGACTTAAACGCTCACATGGGAAACAACAGTGCAATCTGGAAGGGTATGGTGAGAGGAACGGCCTACCTGATAACCCGAGAGGTGTCCTGTTTTTGGACTTCTATGAAAATCACAGTTTTTCCATAACGAACACCATGTTCGAAGATAAGTCTGTCCATAAGTGCATGTGGCACCAGGACACCCTAGAGCACGGGTCGATGATCAGTTTTGTAATCATGTCAGATTAGATCTGCGGCCATTATGTTCTGGACACTAAAGAGAGAAGCTGAACTGTTAGCTGATCACCATCTGGTGTTGACTTGGCTCAATTGGCGGGGTGGCTGGACAAACCTGGTGCACATAAGTGTATAGTGAGGGTGCACCGAAAATGCCTGGCAGAGGCCCCAGTTCGCAAGATCTTCAACTCCCACCTTCAGCAGAAATTTGACAATATTTCAAGGGAGGTTGAGAACTTTGAGTCAGAATGTGTCGCACCTTCATTGTTGAGGCTGCCACACAGAGCTGCAGCTGCAAGATGGTTGGTGCCTGTTGTGGTGGTAATCCCTGAACCAGATGGTGAACACTGTTGAATTGAAATTAGCCATCAAGTTGAAGGAGTCCTTTCGGGCTTGGTTAGCCTGTTGTTCCCATCTTCAAAAAGAAGTTGTCCTCCAAGTATTGGGGCATCACAGGCCTAAGCCTCCCTGGGAAGGTCTATGCTAGGGTGCCATTAGTCAAACCTTGTCACAGAAAGCTGGACCAGCTCTTTTTCCTCTCAAAAGTAATGGGTTAGGGTTAGGGTTGGAGTGTTTATAGGCCCTTCCAGTCTACATGTGTTTTGTGGCTCTGGAAAAGGCATTTGACTGCATCCCTTAGGGTACAGAAGAGGGTGCTGCAGGAGTATGGGCTGTCTGGCCTGTTGTTATTGGCCATTCAGTCCCTGTACAATGGCAGTGAGAGCTTGGTTCACCAGGGTGGCCAGGGCTGCCTTTTGTCACAGATTCTGTTCATCATATTTATGGAGAGGGGCTCAGAATAGAGACGATACTCCTCCACATTGAAAGGAGCCAGTTGAGGTAGTTCGGGCATCTGACTAGGATGCTTCCTGGGGGCCTCTTGTGTGAGGTGTTCTGTCCTATACTGAGAGGACGCCCTGGGGTACACCCAATCATCTCTGCAACGCTGCATGGAAATCTGCAACGGTGAGCTGCAGGCCAGATCTAATATTTCTCGACTGGCCTGGGGAACGCCTTGGTGTTGGATAAGCTGGGGAGAGGGGGGTCTGGTTTTCTCTGCTTAGTTTGGTGCCCCCGTGACCCAACCCCAGATAAGCAGAAGACAATGGATTGATGGATGCCTTTAGTTTTTCAAATATAGTGATTGCTGTCATATTGTGTCACTTACCGAGTTCATCCTTGCACTGCACAGGTTTGGTGGCAAAAGATGGTTTGCCCTGTCCCACCTGGTTGACAGCGGAGACTCTGAACTCATGGCTTGAGCCTTCCTTCAGCCCAGTTAGCGTGAACTTCCTATCCATTAGCTTCTCCTCCCCACCGATTTTAACAAAGTTGTCATGGCCAATCATTCGGGACTCAAGAACATAGCTGGTTACGTCTGCACCACCATCATATTTGGGTGGTCTCCAGGCAACAGAGATGGAGTCTTTGGAAACAGCTGTGATGATGAGGTTCTCAGGACGCTCTGGGACAGCTGTAGGAGACACAAACACAAAAGCCAAGCTCAGAGACACTTTCAGTGTGAGTTCAGATTTTTCTTTTATCCAACTCTGATTGTACGTGACTATCAAAGAGTTTCATGCCTCATAAGCTTTAGAATATCAGCTGTTTGCCTGAGTAAATAATTTGCACAAATTATGAGGAACTAACTTGAAAAAAGAAGAAGGTATCCATTTTATATAGAAATAGAAATACAGATTTATTTTACAGTTTTTATGTCTGGTTGAGTGATATTAAGTTTACTTTACTTGCTTTAACATATTTAAAAAGGGACTCACTACATTATATTTAAAATTCAAATTACTGAAAGCATATAAAATAAATGCTATTTTTAGGTTTCTGTATATTGAAAACAAATTTCTAAAAAGTAAGTGAAACAAACAAACATATACTTGTAGTTTCTTTTGTTCTTTCAAGTATTTAAGCTCAATGTCTTATAGTTTTGTTTGACACTCGAGTCCAAAATTATATTAATAGGAAATAATTTAATGAGAGATGAATAAATACTTAAATAAATAATTCAGGAGATCTGACCCCAGCCAGCTGCATTTGGCTGGGGTCAGAGTCACTGCTGGTACCATGAGGTCATACCTGGACCCTACAGAGGCTGCACAGGTAGTCCAGCTCCTCCAGGATGGAGCATCAATATGTGCCTCCCAGCACAGTCTCAGAGCATGGAGGAGATTCCAGGAGACAGGCAACTGCCTCCTGAGTAACTACTCTAGGAGAGCTGGACAGGGCCATAGAAGGTCCTTAACCCATCAGCAGGACCTGTATCTTCTCCTTTATGCAAGGAACAGGATGAGTACTGCCAGAGACCTACAAAATGACCTCTAGTAGGTCTAGTAGGTGTGAATGTCTCTGACCAAACAATCAGAAACAGACTTCATAAGAGTGCTCTGAGGGCCTGATGTCCACTAGTGGGCGCTGTGCTCACTTCCTTTAGATGTAAAACTTTCTAGCAGGCTGTCAGACTGGGTAAGGTTGAATCACACCCCTCTACTAAAAATGGAACATGTTACCTACACCACTCATGGGAAGAACTGTCACAATTAACATGATGGTTCTGCCTAAAATTGGTTATCTGTTCTCGTTGATCCCTAACACACCGTCTGCTACTTGGTTTAAGTCGCTAGACTCAAAAATTTCAAAAGAATTATGGAAAAACAAACCATTATGAATAAGTTTTAAAAAAAACTAATCAAAAGCCAAAACACAATAGTGGGATAGAATCACCAAACCTTTATCACTATTTCTTAGCAAATAGGTTGCTGTACAAATTGAACTTTTGAGACAGCTCATGGTTAGATCTAGACCACCGCACTCTGTGGAAGAATAAAAATCTCTGATCTGCTCTAGCTCTCGTTTCAAGCATCCAAGCCTTGGCATAAATACCCCTCTGACAGCCTGGTGGGATTTTTTAAAAATGACTAAGTCTTCACTTGTCCCATGTAAACTAACACCATTTGATATATTCTCGATATGCCAATACAAAAGAAAATGCTGAATTTTCCATCATCCATCCATTTCCACAATAAAGGGATTAAAAATCTAGAACATTTTACCTAATGCGGAACCTTCATTCCACTTCAAGAGCTTTTATTAATATATGGAATCATCAGATATCAGCAACAGTACTACATGGGTAACAGAATTTACCCCCAATTGTTATCAAAAGTGTATAAGATATTGTGGAAAACCTGATGATGTACAGCAATCTCCCTCCCAACTGCAAAAGGGGAGCAGGATCTTTCCAATAATCCAGATCAAAACGTCTGGACACAGATACATTTAAACACCTTCAAAATGACTAAAAGCCAGATTAAACAATAAAAAACTTTCCTTAGAACTCACTATAGTGGACAGAGGATGTTCCAAATGTTCCTCACACACTCAAGCACCCTCTGTACAGGCAACTCTGATGAGAAACATCAACATGCTATATGGTCTCGTACGCCTTCTTAGAGGTTCTGGCAGAGGATATGTAACGTTCTATGCACATGGTTTAGTTGCTGCATCCCAACCTCACCCACGCTGTGCACTTTAGCTTTTATGATAACCCCTAAAATGGTAAATAAGTGGCAACTAAGATGTTTCCACAGCTAAATAACGGTTTTCTTTTCAGGTTAGTGTATGCTGGACTTACAGATGGGATCTTTGATGAGAACCATCTTGTCGGTCTCGACGAACGGTCCCATGCCTATTATGTTCTCAGCAGCGATCCTAAAGAAATAGCCCTTGCCATCAATGAGTCCCTGGACCACAGCATTGTTCCTCGTCACTGTGTACGACACAGAGGTCCAACCCATGCGATCCGACTCCCTCTTCTCGATAATATAGTTGGTGATGGCTGAGCCGCCATCATCCTCAGGGGTGTACCAGGTCAACTTGCAGGAGTCATCAGTCAGGTTTTCTCCAGAGAAGGGAAGACCAACTGGTCCAGGAACATCTGGAGGGATGAGGGAGCAGACAAAAATGAAAATATTTTAAATATAATGTATAATTTGGATTTCTATCATGTGTGATCAGTTACCATGTAAATAACTGTAGAAATTCTGCTTGGATATGTAGTTAAGAAAATGGATGGCTGTAAACAGACGTGTATCTCCTGCATCAGCAGATCCAATTCATTGGAGGTGAAGCTGATTACCTACCCAGGACCTCAACGATGATAGCCTTCTTCCTCTCGCCGCCCTCATTCTTGGCACTCAGGGTATACATGCCCTGGTGTTGGCGTCTGCAGTTCTTAATGACCAGTGAATTAGAGATGCCCGTCTTCTCCACCACGGCCTCTTTGGGAACCTCGCCGTCGTCTCGACACCAGGTGATCTGCGGGGCAGGTTTACCAGACACATAGGCGATGATGCGTATGGTGCCGCCAGCGTGGACCACGATTTTCTCCTTGACTGAGGCATCAAGATCCATCTCGGGGGGAACTGCAAGAGATGGGAACAGTTTTGTTTTGTTTGCTTCTTTTGCTAAAATGTCTCCAAATTTCCTGCTGCCTTGACAGATGTTAAGGTTGGATCGGTGTCTTACTTGTTCTGTCTTTGACCTCAATTAGCTCGGACACAAATCCAGGTTCTCCTACTCCAGCAGAATTCCTGGCTCGCACTCTGAAGCGGTACAGACCGCCTTCTTTCAGACCGGCCACCACAAATTTAGTTCCTCTGATCTCAGTGTCCTTTGCCTGGACAGAGATTAGATGCAAATGAACTTTCATTTAATCCTGCTTCACTGATACAACCGTGATTGGCTCTTAACTAGCTGTGATGTCATAAATCCTAAAGGCACATGCAGACATTAAAGATGAGTTCAGAGATGTCATGCTGTACACTAAAGTCAGCAGCAAACACACAGAAAAATATTTTTTACTTCATCAAAAGAGCAATTAGAACCTCTTCATACATTTAATGTACTGGTGCTTCATGTGCTTCACTGCAGTTTATGCAGTTCGGGACTGTTTGGCTCCAGATGTTAGTTCATTGAGTATCATTGCTGAGCATTTAGGGTCAAATATGATAACTCTAAAAGGGTTTGGGGTTCTTTGATGGTCCTCATTAAAAATGGAACATTTCTGTGAGGTCATCAAACACATCCTTCCAAAACTGTATTTTCTCTGCATACAACCTCTAAACATGTATATAATTTCTAGCGTTCTCCAGCACTGCCTGAGCTTCTTGAGTTTTACATTTCTGTTGATCTGTTTAGTCTTGGGCTCAATTCTGTGATTATCTTGTTGAGCTGATCGCCACATGCTCCTCCCTGATCCAAGTATGGATGAATGTATCTAAAGTATTTAATGATCAGGGCTATAATGACATGTACAGGGTTCTAGCCTGGTGCTGTGTGAGGCTATCAGAACTGATTGATAGCAAGCGGGTGTGGATATTAGCGCTAGCAAGTGGTCAGCTGACCTCCACCTCCACCCCCAGCCCACCTCACCCCCAACAAAAAATGATAAACAAAACAAAACAATGATAAAAAAAATATTGGAGTTTAATTAGGAATAAGAAGCTAAAGTTAAGGGGTAGTGTTTTTTTTTTAAATTTACCTTCTCCCAGCCCTCATCTGTCTCTGGCACCTTCTCCTCCTCAGCGTCACTCAGCAGCAGCCTCCTCTGAGCTTTTTTCTCCTCTTCCTCCTTGTTCACCTCCTTGAACTCCACAATATAGCCTGTGACCTTTGACCCTCCATCCACCAGAGGAGGGATCCACTCCAGCTCCACTGTAGACTTTGTCCAGTCTGTTACCTTTGGAGTGGGCGGACCGGGAGGCTCTGGATACACAGAGAGAAACACTGTAATGCTGAAGTTTTTATCATTGGAAGCATATAGAATAGTAAAAGATTGTGCTTCAGTATATCTGCTTTCTGGAGCTTGGCACTTCATTTGTGACCTAGAAAAATATAGTTAGAGAACTAGAAACAGCAGCTAGTCTATTTTTGCTGCCAGATGTCATTTGACCAATAACAAACTTAAAGCTGTTGATGAAGACCACAAAATCTGGCTAAAAGCCTCAAAGCTTTAGTTTTGAGAAAATGATCTTATCTTAACGCAGTAATAACTCCTCTGTCTTACTTATGGGGTCTCTGCAGAGTATGGGGTCAGAGGGTATACTGGGCAAACCACAGCCAGCAGCATTGACAGCAATGACCCTGAACTGGTACAGGGCTCCTTCCAGTAGGCCAGTGACGTCCCAGTTGTTGCCCAGCGGTAGTGCACGAATGGGCTCACGGTTGACGCGGGTCCAGCGCTTGCCAGTGGTCTCCTTCTTCTCAATGATATAGCCAGTGATGGAGGAGCCACCGTCACACTTGGGTTCATCCCAGTTGACAGTCATTGACTCTAGGCAGACGTCTGTTACAGTGGGTTTCTCACACTGACCGGGAACAGCTGCAAGAGGACAGAGCCATGATCCATAATCCATCCATAATTAACACATAAGGTGTGCATCAGTAACCAGATGGACAGATGGGAACGCTCTAGTTGTGCACGTGTTAATGACACAGTGCAATAAGTTATTTTATCATTTATGTCCTGATATGTAAAAACACAGAATTTAGAGACAGTGTACTGTTAGAAAATGATGATAGTAAAAAGTACAGTACGTGGAATAAAGTGGACTGAAGATAAATATGACGTGTAGCAGAGATTATATTTGTGATGAGACTAAGAAACATAATGATCTAAACTCACTGAAAAGGTTCCTGGCCTTCTCCGGCTCACTGATCAACGGTGGTCCCACTCCAAACTTGTTTTGGGCCATGACTCTGAACTCATACTCATGGTTCTCCGTCAGCCGGGTCACCACATAGGCACACTCTTTGGGGTCATTGGAGACATGGACCCAGGACTTCCGGTTGTCCTCACGCTTCTCAACCACATAGTTGGTGATCTTAGATCCGCCATCGTCCGTGGGAGGGTTCCAAGCCAGGCCTATCCTCTCTGCAAACACCTCTGTGAACTTGATTGGTCCCACAGGTGGTCCCGGAGGTCCTACATAGGAAGGGAGGCCGAGTCATATTTGTTTTTCATCTTTACATGAAAAAAGCTGCAAACAATGAGTTTCTTAAAACTCTCACTTCAACCATTGATGGATTGAATATCAAACCTACTATAATTGATTAGCTGCTATTAACCTTCACAGAACTTTATTAAACTATCAGTCTCTGGTTCAAAGTACGAGTAGACAGAAGGAGATCCTCATTTCCATCTGAAGATTACGGTTTTTAATTAAAGATCAAGGACTTTTGATACTGGCTTAAAGTTGGAGGCATAGCTGCTTTGATTGGCTAGTATCCCAACATGGCTGCACATCTGTCTGCCAGGCTTCACATCTGCGTATGGGAATCACTGGACTGTATCACATTTGTGTTGTTGGTGCCTTTAAATGTATTTATTGGACAAATAATGTGGTCTGCTATGTGCTGCAGCCCACACAACAAGTTTGTGCTATATTTTTTTTAGAGTTGCAAAGATACACGTCACATGTTAGGTTTGAATTTCTTACCAAACACTGAGAGCTTAATGTCCTTGGAAACAGTGCCCAGACTATTACTGGCTGTCAGGCTGTAGAGGGCGCTGTCATGCCTGGTGGCCTGCTGTATCAGAAGGGTGCACTTATCCTGGGTCACTAGTTTGTTGATATGCTGGTCATATTGGATGGCAGACTTCTCTTCAGGTTTGACCAGGTTGGCTTTGTGCCAAATGAGCCTGGGGAACGGACAGCCACCAACTTTGGCCACGATGCTGATATCGCAGCCCTCCTCGCCCTCCATAGCCTCACGCAGCTCAATAGTGGGAGGACCTGCAGGAAGAAATTCAGTGCTTTATGAAAACAGTTTGTTGATCATAACTGAAAGAAACATTCTGAAGAACATTCATGAAACATTTTTCTCTCTGAGACTGAAATCGCACATTTCAGTCGACGATGAAATTAAATATTTGACTTAAAAAAAATCAAAGATTTTTACAGTTATTTACACAGGGTGTTATAAGTTTTAAATGAGCAGCCTGTGATTGGCTGAAGAGGCTCACATGTCTGATCCTTGATAACCATGGGTCCAATGGTGGCAGAAGGTCGACTGGCTCCAGCAGCATTTACAGCTTTCACTCTAAACTCGTATTCTCCTCCCTGCACAACAACACGACAGTCCACACAAAGTCTGGCTTAAAGAAAACATCCCAGATTAAAATACACATGTGAAGAGTGGGCTGGAAACTTATCAGGAACGTATCAATTTCCTGCTGTTTTAATATCCGTTTTTCAAGCAGAAATAACTCTTACTGCTACACTTACTTCTGCTACACTAATAATAGATGATATAAGCTAAAATTACAAAAACATCACCAAATAGATAGACTAGGTAAAAGATTATAAACTAATCATCTTCTATGTTTAAATGAAAACTTGAAAACCACCAACAACAATTTGGGTTTCCTAGAAATCAACTTAAATGTGCCCCAGAAAGGAAATAAAGTGAAATTTACACTGTGTTTCTACTGTGAATATAAGTGTTAATTCATGTAATAAAGACTTATGAGTGTATGAGCTACTATGAAGAAGCGAGACTGACCTCCTTGAGATCCTCTACCACGAAGGTGAGCTCTTCCACATCTCGTTTGTTGCACTGTTTCCAGGTCTCCTTCTCCTTGCCGCTGGTGTCCCAGCTCAAACGCTCGATGATGTAATGCTTCACAGGAGAGCCGCCATTATTTTTGGGAGCCTCCCAGCTCAGAGTGACGGTGTTCTTTGTCACTAGGTTAACTTTCAGCTTGGTAGGGGGGTCGGGTGGGTCTGTGAAGGAGGGAGATTATTATTAGGGCAGTTCGTGTAAGGCTTTGGCAGTATGAACTGTCTCTGTGGAGCTGGAACAGCAAACGTGTCCTCACAGATGGGGTCTCTGGCCCGGGCAGGTTCGGTGGTGATGGTGAACGGGCCAAATCCCAGTCGGTTCTCAGCTCGTACTCTGAACTGGTAGTCCAGACCCTCCAGCAGCCCCGGCACCACAAAGGCCTGGCTAGCACAGGCTGTATTAACCTGTTAACAAGTCAAATAACTCAGTTAATCAGTCACAAACATTAGAATTTAAAGTTGAATTCAGCTGTAAGATGAAGGGGAACATCTGGTGCTTTTGTGCTAGGTACATATTCTTAGACTCATGATATGTAATATAATGGTGATGATGATGAAAATGCAGCTTGTTATTTAGTGCTGAGGTCTCATTTTCAGCAATATCTAATCAAAGGGACTACCTTCTTACTTTACTCTTGATCAGACGTAGAGACAGTGATATGATTTGTGTCCAAAGGTTTCATGAGCTTTATAGTGCTGTGTCACCCCTGGATTAGCTGCTTTAACAGTGTTTATTTTAGAAATTCAAAATTTATTTCAAATATTAATCAACAACATAGTAAAATACTGGCTGTAGACACTTGAATTGTTGACAAACTGAAACTGAAATAAAATGACTTAATAATTCTTGCCTTGGTCCAGGCCTTGTCTGTGAGAGCTTTCTTTTCAATGAAGTAGCTCTTGATTCTCTCGCCTCCATCTGTGTCAGGCAGCTTCCAGATCAGCCTCATCGTTGACCGGGTGATGTCAGTAATCCTCAGGTCCTTCGGAGGCCCGGGAACATCTGCACCCACAGGTACAATAAATATGCCGCTCTATCATTGACAGCACCCTCTAAAGCACGAGCATGCTCACACACGCACAAAAAAAGAAAAAGATGACAAACGTACCGAGGACGATAACTCTGATGTTCAGGTGTTTCTGTCCGGACTTGTTCTTGGCTGTGACGGTGTAACGTCCAGAGTGGCTCCTCAGACTCACGGGGATGATCACAACTGAAGTGGTGTCTGTGGACTCCACCTGAATAAACATTTGAAAGCTTCGTTCTGTGACCTAGCTCGTAACTTGATTTCATCGTATGTCAAATCAGATTTTCCCATAGAAATGAACTGAAACGTCATCAACCCCCCCCCCCAAAAAAAACATTTTTTTTACGTTTAATAATAAGAAAAATGTAGAGAACTTAATATTAATGTATAGAAATCTTGCTGCATACAGTTGAACAAAAGAGTCAGACAGATGAGGAAGCGTAGATCGCTAAACTTTTCTCGTACTCCCGCCAAGACAGCAACACGCACACCTCGCGCATGTGTTTCGATAATTTTATGCTTCATATCCACGGTCATCATCTTTTCAGCAACGATCTTGGCATTCGCTTTCTTTGGTTTGAAAAAAGGAAATGTTCCAAAATAAATGGGGAAAATAATCAAACAGCAAAAACGAGCGCACAGCGAGAGGGGGAAAAAACGAATGGTGTATTTCTGCTCACTCGTAACTCAGATATTCGCTCGCAACATAAAGGAAAAAATTACACCAAGCGACCGCTCGTATCTCAAAAACCCGTTAGCTGGTTTACTGAAACATTTACTCTAATTTACTGCAAAGTAAATTAAAGAAACAATGACTCTGAAGAGGCTTCAAAAAGGAGATTTTTTTTTTTTTGTGTGCTGGTGTGAAGGTTTCACCTCAGAGTCCACAGGCAGTGTGTGCAGTTTGTTCTTCTTGTGGGTCTTGGCTTTGCCATCAAAGTCCCAGGTGACCTTGGGGACGGGGCGGCCTGTGATGGTGGTGGGGATTCTAATGGGATCTCCAGCTCGGATGTAAACAAGGTCATCTGCCATCACATCCAGTGTGATTGAAGGTTTGACTGTTGAGCAGGAAACATTAATAGACACGTGAGTGGTTCAGAGATAATTACACAGTGTTTCCTGATACTGGGGTGAAGTCTGCAGTGTAGTGTTTAAATTTAGACGTACGTTGGACGTCCTCAATCCGAACTTCATCAGTGCGGGGGCTGGGATCAGACTCTCCAATGTCATTGACAGCGATGACCCTGAAGCGGTAACGCTTCAGCTCGCGGAGGCTAGGCATTGTAAATTCAGTAGTGGGGAGCAGAGTTTCAGGATCATTCACTCTCACCCAGTTTGATGTGCCCTCATCTTGGATCTGGATAATGTAGCCCTTGATGGGGCTGCCGCCATCACTCTCTGGTGGTTTCCAGGAGAGTGTGACACTGTGTTTTGTCTTATCGACCACCACAGGAGCGGCAGGCATGCTCGGAGGAGCTGAAGGGAAAAGAAGTGACGTGAAGAGTTTGGACTCATTTGGCATTCCCAAAGCTTGTGAGGAATCGTTTGGTCAACACAGGACATAAATAACTCGCCTGCTTTAAAAAGACTTACTGATAGGGTCAACAGCAAAGGCAGAGTCAGATGGTCCACTGAATGGTCCAGCTCCTGCTGAATTGATGGCTGCAACCCTGTACTCGTACTCTGTTCCTTCAAACAGACGTGTCACCTGAGAGACACACACATAAAAGAATAGCATTCAATTTCTAAGTAAAAACGCTTTCACAAAACTTTGAAACACAGAAACCTGATCAGCTTGAGCATTTTTCCCCTGAGGTGATACTTTGCTAAGTAGGAGGTTGGCAGGAGCTGGGTTTAAATTCAGATTCAACTTTGGTGAGAAGCTTCTATAAGCAGTTGACTAGGAGTTGTACTCACCAAGGAAATAACGTGCTAACACTGTATCAAAGCCCCTCAGCTCACCTGGTACTCCCAGCCTTTCATGCCCCTCTTTGTGATGGGCACCTTGTTGACTTTAGCCCAGTAGTCAGTGCCTTTCTCTCTCTTTTCCAGCCAGTAACCAGTAATCATGGAGCCGCCGTTGTCTCTGGGAGGCTCCCAGGTTACAGTCATGGAGGTCTTGGAGTACTCTGCAATCGCTGGTTTCTCTGGTGGGCCGGGAAGGCCGAAGGGGTCTATAATCTGAACTTCCTCTGTCATGCAAGGATCAGATATACCGTAGCGGTTCTCAGCTCGGACCCGGAGCAGGTAGGACTTTTTGGTTTCCAGGTTCCAGACCTTCAGTGGATGCAGGTAGTGTTACCATTGGAATCAAATGGGACTTTGTTGATACACATTTCTTATTACTAATATAACTTGTGGTTGCTATTTCTACTAAAAGAACATACCCCATATTTTTTGTCAATTATGCTGTTTGTAACCACTTCCCACTGCGGTTCAGGTGGGGCTTCCTGCCCCTCTTCCACCTCAGGCACCTCTGTTCCCACTTCCTTCTTCTCTATGATGTAATTGGTCAGTTCACTTCCACCATTATCAAGTGGTGGGTCCCAGTTGAGGTAGCAGGACTCAGCCCTGATGTTGGATACGGTCACATTCCTTGGTGGAGTTGGTCGGTCTGAGGGGAGAGCACAAGTTTAGCCAGGACACTGTCAGCTGGTTATTCTAATGCAAACATAACTGACATAAACAATAACATAAGACTATATTTTATTTTATTAAGTAGCACCTTGGCAACATGATTTTAACTCACCGAGCACCATGACGTAGACAATGTGCTTGGCTGAACCCATGTTGTTGGAGGCAACCACCGTGTAGCTGCCACAGTCCCTCCTGTTGGCTGATGGGATGGACAGCTTGGTCTTGCAGTTCAGTCTGCCGGTCACTTCTGTCTCCATCAGCAGAGTCTCAGTAGGCTTCGGGATCACAATGTCATCCTTAGACCACTCAATCTTAGGGATGGGGAGTCCCAGGACATCCGCTGGAATCTCAATGGGCTCGCCCTTCCTAACAGTAATGGTGTCGCCTTTGACATGCAGCCGCATGTGGACCTCAGGAGCCACTGAGAGGAGCACGACAGAAATGAAACAAATCAGCATGAAAATAAGCACATGGGTCAAATTATTAGCATCCCTGATGCTTGAGTTATTCATCTTAGACACATTTTTCTGTAGAAAAGGCCTCCATTGACTTCTTGAACAAGTAGGGGTTTTCAGATCATTTGGCTTTACCTTCATCATCTTGGATAACCACAGTCAGCGGGATGGATGGCTCACTCTCGCCAATAAGATTGGCACATTTGATTCTGAACTCATACATCCAGGCGTCTTCCAGGCCCTCCACAGTCATAGTCATGTTGGGGCAGATCTCAGTATTGCAGGGCTCAAAGGCCTGCTGGTCCTGCCTCTTTTTCTCAACAAAGTAGCCAATGATAGGGCTGCCGCCATCGTTACGAGGTGGCTTCCAGGCCAGCGTGATAGAATCCTTAGTGCGTTCTGTGTAGTGGAACTTCTCAGGATATGATGGTGGGCCTGCAAAACCACAAAAAAAAGAGTTTCAGATACAGTTCCACATTTCAAATAGCAAATACTTTTAATGCTACTTCTAAACTCAAAATCCACGATATTAGGACTCACCCTGTGGGTCTACAGCCGTGATGGGCTCCAGTTCAACAGGTGGGCCCAAGCCATACTTGTTCTTGGCGAAGACACGGAACAGGTACACTTGTCCCTCATTAATGCCTACACACTCACACTTAGACGAGGTGGTTTCAACAGGTTGCCTCCATGTGTGCATCTTAGGATCTCTTCGCTCCACGAGGAAGCCAGTCAAGTCACTGCCTCCATCGTCCACAGGATCATCCCAGTTCAGGAAGACCATCTTACGAGTGACAACAACAGGCTTCAGGTCTGTTACAAGTCCAGGGACATCTGAAAATAAACCAATGTTATAATTATTATTATACTCTCTGATCATGTGCTCAGTGTCAGAATCATTAGTGTAGTGTCAATTGATGACGAGTTAACTCTCAAGTCTAACGTCGTGGACTCACCCACGACCTCCACTCTGCTCCATGCAGACTTGGAGCCACTGGGGTTGCAAGCAGAGATTTGGTATTTGCCACAGTCCTTCCTCTGGACATTGTTGATCACGAAGATGCTGTCGTTCCCCTCGGTGAGGATCTCTACGCGGTCTTTGTCAGGTTTGCGATCATCCTTGGTCCAGGTGATGGCTGGATAGGGTTTACCTGTGACTGTAGCTGGTATACGGAGTGTTTCTCCCGCTCTGATGACTAGACCGTTCTTCACAGACAGATCCAGTTCAATCACAGGTTTCTCTGTTTAAGACAACCATCAAAGAAGAAAAGTATTAAAAAAAACAAATAAAACAAAAACAAACAAAAAACAGCCAGGAGATATACATCGAAACTAAATTAGGCAACATTTGATCTCATTGAATGCTGATTCAAATTTCTCAATTTGTTGCACATTTTTTTTCCAGCATTTTTCAGCAGACCTGCAGGATTTCTGACGATCACAGTCTCCGTTAATCCTGGTGTTCCCTCTCCGGCATCGTTGCAGGCAATGACTCTGACCATGTACTTCGCTCCCTCACGGACTCCATAAACAGTGAAGGCCCGTGTTCTCCAGGGACGTTCTGTAGCCCTGGACCAGTCCTTACTGCCAGCCATAGCCTGAATGACACCATAGAACAAACAAGAACATTAGTCAGGACTGAAATCAAGTCTGAACCTCCAACATGGCAGGATCTCAAAAGCAAAGCTAAAACCTTATCAGAGATATTTTTTTTACCTTTTCCACATGATATCCCATGATCTCTCCACCTCCATTATCAGCTGGTGGATCCCACTCCACTTCAATGGAGTGGTCAGTAGTTGATGCCACTCTGGCAACTGGAGGTCCTGGAGGCGCTGTAGGATAACAATAACCACAGATGAAACCCACTGGAGGACTAACTATACTTCAGTGGGAATAAGTCTCACCAGAGGTCGGGAGTAATGAAGTACAAATACTTTGTTATGGTACTTAGGTACAATATTAAAGTAGCTGTACATTATTGAGTGTTTGCTTTTTCAAACCTTTTTCTTTTACACCTCACATTTCAACACAAATATCTTTACTTTCTACTCCTTTTCAAAACATATAATTTATGCATCGATTATAGCACTACACTACACCCATGGCTTAGAGTGAGCCGGAACAATCCAGAATTATATCTTTGGTGCAGATGCACATAAGTTGAGGTTGCTGTACTTCAGCATGTACAGCATAAAGGCAGTAACATTTTTTAAGCGCACAAAGACACCATCGTACACGTGAGATTGTCTGCTTTGCTCTGCAGTTTCACGGTCTTGCAAGTGATTCTTTGCTTGCAGCTGTATCCTTCTGGCTCCAATCAAGTGATTTATGACTATTTGGAGGGTGGAGTCCAAAGGAAGAAGGGTCCTAATGTGATTGGTCACTTTGATGGACAGTTTACTGTGTTAGACCGAGCTACACCGCAGCAACAACGTAAGTGCTGTTTTAAGTCGTTTTTGTTTACAGTTTGGAAAATAAAATTTGCTGAATCAACTATCCGTAGTTATTGCTTCCTGAGTCACTGGATTACTTTAATGTTAAATAAATCTTTAAAACCTGAGGATTCAAAAACTTCTACACTTTTACACACTATGTACCCCCACATTCTTCCTCACTGCAGCCAGACAGAGGGGAGGGCAGGAGCCCCCGATCCTGACCACAAACACAAGGTACCGTAAAGCAATACTGGACAGTGGGCAATACCAACGTGCAATACCAGACATTTCATATCGTTCCTTGTCTTTGTTGTTTGTCTTGTTTATTATTTATGTATTTATTCATTTGATTGTATATTTCTGACTAAATTTCTGACTATATTCTGCTTGTGTGCCGATAACGTAAACGTGCTACTGGGACTTTAACTTCTCTGACGGAACCCTCCCAATCTAATTATACATACTGTATATCACATTATAGTTTGCATTCAAATATCATGTGACATTTGACCTCTGATCTCACTTTTAAATTTCACATTTCTGCCTTTCTTTCAAGTTGACCCCCAAAATAAAATGAATATTTACAAAATACAACACTATTCCCTTAAATTAGTGAGAGTGCTTCTTCTTCCCTTTGCTTTTCTTTGTGTTCTATGTAACAGATGTTCAAGCTGAATACATTCATTAGAATTTAAGTTGAAATTAAAGATGCATTCCTTTGTATTAATATGATGTTAATATATAAAGTTCAACTGGTTTAGCAGAATTTTCTTCCAAAGAGCTACTTTTTACTTTTACTAGCAGAAACCTGCCACGCGGACATGTTTTCCTTGGCCTGCGGTGCTTTTCAAACATTCCACGTTTAGTGCCGAGTCAACCAAAATTCTGTCGAAGATACAAAAAGTTTGGTGGCGCACACTGAACGTGACACATGAATCAAATGCAAATAATGTAAATTCAAGTAAGATTGCATTTACAGGGAGATTGTAAATATCAAAATCAAAAGAAATGGGGGATATATAATGTTTATGGAAAACTGATGTCAACAATCATGTGTGACAAAGTTTCATTCAGATTGTCCCTCCTGTTAGGGAGATCAAGTCTCTATGGACATATATACATAAAACCATTATAGTAGATACTTTGAATACATTTCAGAGCCTGTAGTTTTTTACTTTTAAATGTATAAAGAAGTTAAATCAATACTTCTACTTGCTGAATGTGTGTAGTTTGGCCCCCTCTGGTCCTCTTACAGTGCCATGAAAAAGTATTTGCATGATTTCAGATTTCTTGGGTTTTGCATGTTTGTCACACTTGAATGTTTCAGATCATCAAACAAACTGTAATATTTGACAAAGATAAGCCAAGTAAATAAAAGATGCAGTTTTTAAATCATGATTTCATTTGTGAAAAAACAATGACTGACAATGGGACTTTTCCCATCAGTGTGGACGAATGATGGCCCACTCTTCTTTGCAGAATTGTTTTAATTCAGATTGGAGGGTTTCCGAGCACGAACTGTTTCGGATCATTGTCCTGCTTCATGACCTGAGTGTGCAGAATTCATGGTTCCGTCAATTACAGCAAGACAGTCCTGAAGCAGCAAAGCAGCCCCAGACCTTCACAATACCACCATCATGTCTGGATGATTCGCTGATGCGCTCTTGGAGTCATTTTGGTCGGCTGGCCACTCCTGGGAAGGTTCACCACATCCAAGTTTTCTCCATTGGTGGATCATTTCTCTCTCATTGGGGTTCACTGGATTCTCAAAGCCTGAAATGGCCTTCTAACCATTTCCTCACTGATAGTTGTCACTGGCTTTATTTCTCAACTGTTTCTTTAGATCTTTTAGATCTTGCTTCACTTTGTCAGACAGGTTCTCTTTAAGTGATTTTTTGATTCAACAGGTCTAGCATTAATCAGGCCATGGGTGTGGCTAGTAAAATTGAACTCAGCTTTCTAAAAAAATGCCCTTAATAAATGAAATCATAATTTAAATATGTTTGTATTTGCTCAGGTTATCTTTATCTAATATTAAAATTAGTTTGATCATCTGAAACAGCTAAACAAATATGCAAAAAAGTAAGAAAGGGCATGGCATTGGATATTTTATCTTCATGCTTCAAGTTTCTCAGAATTACCAGTTGCAGATTTTTCAAATAGTGAAGTAGTGTTATACATGGATGTAACTAAGAACCAACCATTTGGTGATGCCATTTACTTTCACGGACTCTGATGGATACCAGAACACAGGATTTAGCACAGTTTACGTACAGATGGGTGCCTGAGCAGTCCTGGGTTCAGAGGGAATGCTGTACTTTCCAGGGCCGGCCTGGTTTTCGGCAGCCACCCTAAAGATGTAAGTCAGCCCCTCAATCAGACCTTCGACATTTAGCTCCTTGATGGGGGTGATGTTCCTGAAGACCACAAGTAGCATAAATGCTTTGTTATTATGTGCAAACAAGGCAATACACACTTGTTGGGAGTCTTGCTGCAATTTTTTGAAAAAAGGGGTTTCTCACCTATTAACACGTGCCCAGTGTGAGCTGTTGATCTCACGGCGCTCCACCCAGTATCCCAAGATGGGGCTGCCATTGTCATTTGGTTCATTCCATGTGACCAGCATGCTGTTGGCTGTTGTGGCTTCAGTTTGTGGTTTATCAGGGGCCTCGGGTGGTTCTGAGGACAGAGAAGTGGGATAGCAGAAGTGGTACCTAATTGGCAGTGGCTTTCATTTAATCAGCAATAACCATCAAGTGCAAGCATCACCGTCTCCTGTTAAGCTTGTTCAGTGTGCAGAACCTCAACCTATATCTATATCAGCGTTTTACAGAATTATCACTGCTCGTCCTAGTGGATATATACGACATTACCACCAGTTTTACCACTCGTGGTCGCATTGTTCACATCACAAGTGGGAGATCTCATTACTATCAGTGAGCAGCTGAAGACCTGCCATGGCTCTGTCAAGGACCAGCTGCACATTTTAAGTGGCTGTCTCTGTAGAGTTAGGTTCACTAATAGTACAGTTACCTTTTAATTAACCTATGTAATGACGTATCGTTAACTTCAGCAGTACTTTCAAGTACAATTTTGTACTTTAAAAAGCCAGCAAACCAACCTAAAAAAAACAACCTAGCTTACACCACAGATCAGTGCAATCATAACTGCGCCCATACCAAAAGGATTCTTGGCAACGACCGGTTTGGAGACACAGGGTGGGCCGGGACCATACTTGTTCTCAGCCACGACCCTAAAGAGGTACTCCTTCTTCTCAATGAGTTTGGGTACCAAGTAACGGCATCCTTTGAGCATGGTGGTAACGCTGCTCCAACCAATCTCCAGCTTCGAGTTGTCCTTCTGCTCCAGGATGTAGTTGAGAATCTCGCTGCCGCCATCATCCAGAGGGGGATCCCACCTGCAGATCGCAGAGTTCTTCCTCACCTCTTCAAATCTAAAGTTCACTGGAGGCCCGGGAGTATCTGTAGACAGAAGAAGTGATCAGATTTGAACTTCTCTGTACCTTAAAGCAGATGATTACCTTCAGGTGTGAAGCTTTGCATTCAGTTTATTTGTGAATTTTGGTTATAGAAAACAAAGGAACTCGTACCGAGCACATTGACCTCACAGACTGCAGAGGCAATGCCATGGTCATTCTCCACCTTCACCATGTAGACGCCATGATCAGGGCGGACTGAGTCCCTGATGATAACAGAGGACACACCCCTGCGGCTGTTATCGATGGTCAGGCGCTCGTTTATGGTCGGGTAGTCAGGCTCCTCTACCTCTGCTTCTGGAGCTTCCTCCTCCTTTTTCACCTCGCTTTCTTTCTTTTCCTCAGCTTCCTTCACCTCTCCCTCCTTCTCCTCTTTCTTCTCAGCCTTCTCCTCTTCCTTCTTATCTTCCTCCTTCTTCTCCTCTGCTTTCTTTTCCACTTTCTTCTTCAGAGGTCTTTCAGGTCTCTTCCGGAGCGGCTCAGGATAAATTGATTGGTTGTTCCAGTACCAGGTGATCTGAGGGTATGGAGACCCTGAAATGTTGGCATCCAGGCAGATCTCATAGCCTCGCTTCACGCTGAGACCGAACTGCAAATTGCCACTCAGGAAAACCTTTGGAGGATCTAAGAGAGAAGTCAAATCAGATTAACAGAAATGTGTACACAGAGAAAGAGAGACCTCAGAGCGGATGCTTACCGATGGTGTCCGAGGCTTTGACGAATGGTGTGTTGCGTGATGGCTCGCTGATCCCAGCAGCATTTTCAGCTTTGACTCTGAAGGTGTAGTTCTTTCCTTCTGTCAGTCCCCTGACGGTGTATGATAGGACAGGCACCAGGAAGTCATTGCACCTCTCCCAATTGTCCTGACCTTTCTGCTGCTTCTCTAGGATGAAACCCATGATTCTGCAGCCTCCATCATACATGGGAGGTTTCCAGGTGAGAGTAACAGTACTAGATGTAGGGTTGTGGGTCTCCACATCCACTGGTGGGTCAGGAGCATCTGGAACAAGATTTGGAATTCAGTAGGATTTTTCTTGGGGGCCAAACTGTCAAAGTTTTAAAATTTTCTGAAAAACTAAATATTCATTTTCACATGAATGAAATATTATTTTGGGCATATTTAGCTAAAATGTTTCTATAATTTATCAGACTAAAAACACTTTACATTTGGTAATATAGAACATTTTTATATTTAAAAAAACTGAAAAAACTGGATCATTCAAAATATGTGATGAACTAATCCCAAATTCCCAAAATATGAGACCCTAAATAATGCAAGTCAATCAACCAGTTTTCCAGGTTGAGAAGGACTCAGTAATCGAGCTTTGTTTTTTTCTTACGTTTCTGGTCCTCAGCAATGACTGGGCTGCGGAGCTCGATGAACTCTCCTCCTCCAATCTTGTTAATGGCCTGGACTCTGAAGTAGTACTCTCCATTGAGGATGAGGTCTTTGACCACCCAGCTCACCTTGTTCTCTCCTGACATCATGTTGACGTACGTCCTCCTGCCGGCCTCACGCCGCTGTGCAGCAGAAAAAATCATGAAGCTTTTATTTTCACTTTCAGAGTCTCTGATGTGATCAATGAAAACACGATTCTATCTCAGACCTGCAAGACGTAGTGAAGAATTGGGGTGCCACCATCATAATCTGGAGGATCCCAGGAGACTTTGCATGAGCTCTTTGTGATATCAGAGGCCACAATCTCCTTGCAGGGACCAGGAAGCCCTGTAACCAGAGTGACAGAGCCATGTAAAGAAAATCTGCTGCTTGGGTCCAGTACCTGTTAGTGTCTCTGCAGTGATGTAAAAACTGTCCACTCGTGCTTAAATACCGATGACTTTGACATTGATGGTGGCACTGGCGCTTCCCAAACTGTTCTCCAGCGTCACTTTGTACACTCCAGCATCAGCATGGAGGCTGCTGTCAATCTCCAGGTGACAGGAAGTATACTCCTTCCTGTTGAACACCAACCAACATTGTTTGTGAGAGAAGTTTTCACAGAACACATTCTCATCATGAAGAAAGTTCCAGTTGAAAGAGTTACAGACCTGAAGCCCACGCGCTCGTCAATTTTCAGCTCTTTTCCGTCTTTGTGCCAGGTTATTTTAGGTGAGGGGACAGCTCTGTAGGGAACTGGGATGTGTAGCTTTTCTGTTTCCACAACAACCAGATCCAGAGTCTGGAACTCGAGGGTTGGGTTACCTGAAAACACGGAAAAACTGAATCTTACTCAGCCACAAATGAGGGTCTCTGATGATTTTTAGAGACAAACACAGAGATTCTTACAGTCAGAGTCTTTGGCAAAGACGTTTTCGGAGATGTCAGATGGCTCGCTCTCTCCGACGGCATTAACGGCCCTCACTCTCAGAATGTACTCCTTCTCAGGGACCAAGCCCTCCTCTGCACGGTACTTGAGATCCTTCACTGGACGGGAGTTGACCCTCATCCACTTCTCTGTTCCAGCCTCGCACATCTCAATGTGATATCCGCTTATGGGGGATCCGCCGTCCCTCTGTGGTGGTTTCCAGGCAATTGACAGGAAGTCTCGGCTGGCTCCGGTCACATGCAGTTCGATGGGAGGTGATGGGATGCCTGGGGGGGGGGGGGCAGATTAGACTCACATTTTCCATACTTTAAAGGATTTTCACAGTTGTAATATTACTGTAAATGAACCTGCACCGGCACTGACCTGTCGGATCTTCTATGGTGAGGATCTCAGTGGGTTCACTCGGGTGTCCGGTCCCAGCCTCATTCTCAGCTCGGACCTGGAACTGAACTTCTGTTCCCTCGATAACGTCTGTCACCCTGTACTTACAATCTGGACCGGAAGTCATCCCGGATTTCACCCAGCGAGTTCCAAGCTTCTCCTTTTTCTCAATGGAATACCTAAAAGGAGGAGTAAACACAGCGTAAGCACACCTTCATACACACTAGGCTGAGGAAATAAATCCGCTGCTGCACCTGCAGGTTTTGAACAGGTTTTTTGAAATGCTAAGTTGAATGGGACTTCATTTCTGTCATCTACGGGATACAAGATACAATTCGAGCTAATTACAAGGAACCGGGGCAGGTAATGCCCACAGCATCTCAATACAAGGAGAACAGCTAAAAGACAAAAGATAATTTGTTGTTACTCCTTAATGAATGTTGCAACAATCGTTAAAATACAACCTGAGGATAGGTCTGCCACCATCATTTTTTGGTGCCTCCCACTCCAGGTCCACGTATCGTTTGGTCACGGCGCTGACAGTGAGAGCATACGGTGGGCCAGGAGTCGCTGAAAATTAGATCAGAAAATCAGCAGTGAGGATTTCTCACTGCCCTGATTGAGATCATTTGTGCGCTCATGACTGCACGTCCTCTCTGACTTACTGAACGTGTCTTTGGCCAGCACAGAGTCCTCCAGCTCACAGAACGGTCCGACACCCACAGCGTTCTCAGCAGCAACACGGAACACGTAAAGAGATCCGTCATTGAGCGGCGCCACGCTGCTCTTCAGCTCTTTGACTGTGGTGTCCACAGTCTGCCAACCTTTACGTCTCACGTCACGTTTCTCCACAATGTAGTTGGTAACGATCGAGCCTCCATCGCGCTCAGGAGCCGCCCATTTCAACTCAGCACTGTTCCTGCTGATGCTGACGACCTCCAACCAGCGTGGAGCAGAGGGAGGGTCTGGAAAACAAATGTCAGGATTATAATTCTCTTTAAAAAAGATATATTAGCTTACGTGTACCATGTTTTACCATGTTTCTTCATTGTATAGAGTTTGAAATATTCTAGCAATGAAATAAAACCTAGCACACATTATATTATTAGGCCAACAATTTAAAGTGTCCAAGAGTAGACTTTAAGTCAACTATTGTGCAAACTGACCGTGGGGGACTAATGATTCTAGAGTCTTCTCTCTGCTGTCTTTGAAACGTGTTTTGTAAGGCGTGTAAAATGTATCAATGGTGTTTTTCACTAACCTTTTAACATGTTTCTTTTTAAAACATATTTTATCTGAAAAACACATTTAAGCTCTGCTAAATCAACTTTAGACCCAATCCAAGTGTCACAATCAAACTCTCACTGGGATATACTGCACCCATTAAAATGTAAGACAGAAGAAGCAGGCATACCCTACATGTTTGATGCATGCAACTTCAAAAAGAGGGTCATATCACCATGTTCAGTCAACCCCAAAATCACTGATTGAAATACAGATTGGAGCATCTGTTTCCATGAAAGTTTTTGCAGTAACCTGTGGCTCCGTGAAAAAAAACAATTGCACAGGCATCCAGATGGTGACATTTCAGTCAGCTACTGACTCTATAGCCACCAATACTGACTTTATGGGGCTAGCTGAGCATCACATGCTTAGGTCATAATTAAATCTATAAACAACACATTTGCACATATGTGGTCATTCCCTCAGTATCCTCATGGTTTTAATTCCCTAACTAAATAGAATAAAAAAACATTTGAGTATTAAAAATTTTCACATCCAAAAATTATTTTGATTCAATAAGAATCACAGAGGCTAGACGCTGAACCTGCTATCAACATGTAGGTCAAAGGGCACCTTTTAGATGCTATAATTATCCCATGTAGCAATATTGTGCTTTTATAGTGAGCTCAAAAAGCACTTTCTCAAGTATTCTTCATGAAAGTATCAGAGAAGAGATCAAACATCACCGATGCTTGTTTGTTAATTTTTAGTATAGATATTTAATCGGAGCAGTTTTGCTATTGAAACTATGATATTTCCTTTTATATTGATGCTCAGCCTTGGTCACAGGAAATAATCCTGAGAACATGAAAGATTCTGACCTATGAAACTTTGAGAAAATGCTGGAAAAAAATAAGGCAACTTCAAAAGCTCAATCCACCCCTATGTATTAATCGTACAACTTTATTAGTATGAAGGTAACAGTTTGCATCTTCATTGGAGTTAAATAATTTTATTAATAATAGTTATTAGAGTTAGAAAAATAATGGGCTGTTTCTGAGGGGATCATATGGGAACCTTTCTCAGATTTGACTGATTTGATGGAATAACCCATAATTTTGCTAAAGTGTTTTGGACATTTCATATGTTTGTATAAACTGTGTCAGAGCATCTAGATCCTATAGATACAGAGACACATCTGAAGTGGCAGTGTTATGTTGTGTCTGACATAAATGGTTGTATTACATCATAAATAGTTGCATTTATTTATTTGCTAGTGTGTTACTTCAGTGCATTGTGCCTGTTTTAGAACGTGAGTTATTCTTACTGAGTCTCTCTTTGCAGAGCACCGGGTCGCTGGGCTCGCTGGGTTCGCTCTCTCCAGCCACGTTAACAGCTCGGATCCTGAACGAGTACTCCTGCTTCTCCATCAGGCCCCTCAGGAAGTGTTCGAGAAGGTTGATGTTGTCTGCCACACGGATCCAGTCCATGGTGCCACTCTTCAGCATCTCAATGACATAGCCATCAATCTTTGCTCCACCATCATGCTCTGGTTTGGTCCACATTAAGAAGCATGAAGTTTTAGCTACGTCCTTTACTGTGGGTTTGCCAGGAGGCCACGGAGGATCTGGCAGAGAAACAACAACGGTACATTTATCTCTTCTGAAGGGATGTCAGGTGATTATAGAAGACAGTGAGAAAATTAATACCGATAGGATCTTTAACAAGGATCGGATCTGTCTCCTTGCTGGGTTTTCCAGTTCCAGCCAGATTCTCAGCAAGGACTCTAAACTTGTACTTCTTTCTGGTGGGAAGACCTTTGACCCTGTTGAAGAAAACACATCAGCACATAGAAATCTCCTGTAAAAGCCAGTTCTGAAAGCAGACACCAGAGCAGCTGGGCTCACCTGTAGTTTGTGTCTTTGACTGGCAACTTGTTGCATCTCATCCACTTGTCATGGTCAGGTTCATATCTCTCCACCCAGTATCCAGTAATGGGGCTTCCTCCATCCTCATCAGGCTCATACCAGGTCAGAGTCAGCGAGTCTTTGGCAATATCTGAAGGCTCAAGCTTGTAAGGAGCCCCAGGAGTATCTGAGGACAAGGTGGAAGGCATCATGAAGAATTACTGATTAATTTATATGTGACCAAGAAAAGGCCTACATCATTTAATCAGGCCTGATTATGACAAATATCAATCAATCAGTTCAAGTATCTGAGAATCTGTCACAGGGTCTTTGATAGCTAAGTGGGCGCCGATGCTCGGCTGTTTTAAACT
>VUQJ01005639.1:87518-98960 GCA_015108635.1 Andinoacara biseriatus
TGGGGGGGGGGGGGGGGGGGGGGGGGGTCCTGGGGAAGATCCTGCATTCAAGATTTTCAGGAAATTTGACCTCTGACGTTTAGCTTGATGTCACGGTCACCAAGATCCAAAGTAGGCGCGTGTATGGTGTGAATTTGAACTTTCTAGGTCACATCATTCTCGAGTTAAAGTTGAACGTTAAAGTTTTTGTGGAACTTGACCTCTGACCTTTACCTTAAGGTCAAAGTCGCCAAGATCCAAACATGTCTCAGACTTTTAGTAGATGCATCAATGGTGTGAATCTGAACATCGTTCAAAGTCACATGGTTCTCGAGTTATGGCCAATGTTAAAGTTTTAGTGGAACTTGACCTTTGACCTTATCTTCTGAGAGTTTTAGTAGATTCATCTATGAAATGATCTGAAACATTCAAGATCACATCGTTCTCGAGTTATGGCTGACGTTAAAGTTTTTGTGGAACAGACAGCAGATGTCCAGGATGTGACAATAGCTCGACTTTTTCCTCAAAACAGCCGAGCTAAAGAAGGAAAGAGAAGAATTCAACCTGTTTTTTTTCTATCTTAATTAGTCTTATTAGTCAGATACTTTAATCAAACCAAAGAGCAAATATCACAGCACATGAATCTCTTCTGCAACAAAACGTAAATATAAGTCCATGTGACAGAGGTCAGGCCTATGGTGAAGTGCCCTACCGAAGGGGTATCTGGCAATGATGGATGGATGCTCAGCTGCGGGGCCGACACCAAACTGGTTTTCAGCCAAGACCCTGAAGATGTACTCCTTAAACTTGACCAGCCCCACAGCTTTGTATGTGGTCTGTTTGACAGTGGAGGACAGTCGGTGCCAGATCTCACTGTCAGCAGCTCGCCGCTCAACGATGTAGTTGGTGACTCTGGAGCCACCGTCGTCACGTGGAGGGTTCCAGGCCAGAAAGCAGGACTCATTGGTGATTTCAGAAATGTCAAAAGCAGCAGGAGGACCAGGCTTATCTGTTTTGAAGAGCAGATTAAAAATTGAACTGACCAGAAACTATGAGAATCTGTACCTTTCTCGGTTTCTGATTGGTCTTACCGAGGATGTTGACATCCACAGTGGCAGTGGCACGTCCACTGCTGTTGGTGGCTTCAATGATGTAAGTGGAGCTGTCATCTCTCTTTGTTTTGGCAACGGTGACTGTGGAGTGTCCCGGCTTAGTGTCAATGGACACCCTATCGTCTGGTTTGAGGACCAGGTCAGCCTTGGTCCACTTGACTCGGGGTTCGGGTTTACCTGTCACCTCAGCGGGAAGCTCAATCTTGCTGCCAGCCTTAGCAGTCAGACCAGCCAGAAGCTTGGCATCCAGCTGGATTTCTGGAGGCTCTGCATGGACAGCAAGGATGAGAGGTCAGTCAGAAGTTTGGCATTCAGAAGATAATTAACGGGTGGTTGGTACTTTATTAGAAACTGCTGTTATGGTGAAAAATAAAACTTTTGCTGTTTATCAGAGATTTTAAGGCCTCAGAGCAGGATAGGACTGCAGCCTCCGTGTGATCAGGAAGAATTGGTGGTTGGCAAGTGATTGAATTTATATATTTTTTTAAACTGGAAACAATTGCAAGTCGTTGCAGTGACCGAGTGGTCGCCCAGAGGTTAAGCATACCACACTCTCAACCTCTGGGTGAGCACACGAGGTGACTGCACAGGTGTGTTTTAGTCCACCACAGACGGTTTGCAATCGCTCTCAAAGCGGTGGGTGAAAGTTTGCAATC
This sequence comes from Andinoacara biseriatus, assembly GCA_015108635.1. Classification (NCBI taxonomy): domain Eukaryota; kingdom Metazoa; phylum Chordata; class Actinopteri; order Cichliformes; family Cichlidae; genus Andinoacara; species Andinoacara biseriatus. The sequence goes on from VUQJ01005639.1 coordinate 89,266, forward strand.
ACCATCTAATTTATAAAAGCAGTCACATTACCAACAGTTGGCTGCTCCAGCAAATAAAGAACACACAAACCCAAGTTACTAAAGTTTGTGGCAGATAACTGACTGTAAATTGCGCTAAATTGAGCACTAGAAAGCACGTCTGTTTATTTGGAATGAGAGGGGAGATATTGGCATGGCTGGATAGCTTAAAGCTGTGAGTGCATTGCCAAAACTTCCTCAGTCCTCACTCTGATTTACTCTGATTCATAGCTTAGCCCCACATTTTCCAGCTCTGCAATATTTTACTGAAACTTGACTGAATGGCATGTTTGCCATAAACTATTAATGGGACTGTGTTAGTGTGTTAGATTAATGTATGCATGTTAAAATATGTTAGGGTTAAATACTCATGATTGTAATCACATGCAACAATACAGTTTAACGTGCCAGAATTGACTCTCCTGTCCACTGAGTGTTATTTGACTGGTTAAGCCACTTAACTTAAAAGTGCTGTCAGTTTAAACACAAATTAATATTCCACTACATGAGCTTCCTAAGAAAACAATCTGCTCTGACTACATTGTTTGATCTGGTCTCAGATCTGGTCTCAGATCTGGTCTCAGATCTGGTCTCAGATCTGGTCTCAGATTTGGTCCCATCTGGAAGCAACTATTTCAGAGACAATCACAAGTTGATTACACATTGCTTCAGTAATTTTGGTCGTGCAGTTGTCTTCAACCACTGTTTTCCCTGGTGTGACTGTGGCCTTAATTAAGGTTAAATTAAATTATACTGCATACTGTTAGCTATTACACAACTTTTATTTATGTTGGAAAAATGACAAATTACAGTTGTAAAAAGACTAAATGTGTTAACTAATTCAAAGTAATTTTGTCTAATTCTGTGCTTTCAGAATGACTGTTCTTCGAGACCAGTTTGGATGATACTTCATCAGTTCTATACACAAATATGACTATATTAAGGGTACCTTTAGGATCAACAGCCTGGATCTCATCAGTGGCTTTGCAGGGCTGGCTGGCTCCAAGTCGGTTTAGGGCTCTGACTCTGTATGAGTACCACTGGCCCTCAGTAAGACCCGTCACCTGGCACTTCAGCTCAGGTACCATGTCCCCACAGGGCTCCCACTTATTGGTTCCTCTCTGACAGCGCTCAACGTTGTAGCCCCGGATGCCGGTACCGCCATCGTACCTTGGTGGCTCCCAGGTCAGGAAGATGCCGCTGGCTGACTTGTCCCTCCACCTCAGGTTCTCTGGAGGGTCGGGGACAGCTGGAGAAGAAAACAGGGAGGTTAGAAAGTTCCTGAGGAACCAGTTTGATTGACAGGAAGTCCAATTTTGTGTTTGATTTTTCATATTCTACGAATATGTTTGACTATAAGCATTTAGATTAATAGTGTCTGACAACATTATCATAATTATCCTCATCATCATTTAGAAGATATAGAAGAATAACAATACAAAGAACAACAAAATGTTACGTTCAGTAATTTTTTTATCAGTAACCAGTAATACATGCTTGGAAACACTAATATGTTACTGACCTCTGTTAACAAAACCTTTGGCTATATGTAAATTAGAAGAGCACTCAGTGTAACGCATATTTCGCCCATCCCAAATTTTCTTTAAACCGATGCTGCAATAGGTACCACCAGGGCTGAGTTACTCATACAACTCAAGTATAAGAAATCCTCAATATAATTTTTTTGCTTTGATGCTTCTTTTAATCCATGGCTCCATTTAAGCACAAGCGTTTCACCCACATTTGCGACTAAAAATAGATCTGCAACAGACGCATACTGATGAGCACGCGTGTGAATAAACAGTATTACAACAAGACTGAGAGCACGTCAGCAGCAGTGACAATGATGCTGTCACCGTTTAATGTGGACCCGGGATCTGTCTACACACACACACACGGTGCAGCACGGAGAGGCGGAGCCTTTACCAAGATGGTGAGCTCAGGTGGAGTGACCTTTCTAGGGTCCAAAAGAGCAGCGCCTGTTCCTGTAATCACCAACTTTTGCTGGGAAAAAGCTTCATCCAAAACACCAACAAGCTCCAAAGTGAAGGACTTTTTAGCTGCTCCCATTTTACACAGCGAAAATCTACAGTAAAGTTAAAATATGCTAAACTTAATAACTTAATCTGAATTAAATTAGCTTGCTGAAGGCTGATGGCTGCAATAGCTGCAACAAGCAGGGCGAGTCTGAAGGGAGCATACTAGATACAATTACATAGAGAGTACTTGGATATAGAAAAAAAGTGCTCGCGTAAAAGAGTGAATGAAGATGTGAAAATGCGCTTTGAGTGCTCATGTAGAGCAGGAACGTGTTATGTAAGAACTAGTCTATTTACCATTTAATAAATAAACAATAAGAGCCCCAGAAACATGCAAACTACATGACTAACAATGGGTGAATAATGTTTAAATAAAAAATACAACCCAAAGCTGCAAATTTCTAACTGTAAACCAGACTAATGCTGTTTTCTCTGAGAAAAACATTGACACTGTGTACTCTTAAGACTTTACATTTTATAGTTCAGTGTTTAAGTTTCATTAACTTAGGCATATTAATCACCGCCTTTACGTACTTGCAGGAGAGGAGACATTAACAGGCTCGTCGATATATGCTGGCTCTCCTGGTCCGCACTTGTTGCAGGCGATGACTCTGAACAGATACTCCTTCCCTTCAACCACATCGGTGACGGTAAACTCCAGATCCTGTATCCCTGTGGTCACCTGAGAGACAGACTAAAATTAATATCAGGCATTTCTGCTTCTTATCAGCTTGTGAAATCCAGCTAAAAATGTCTTCATGGTTTCTAGGGGCCATAGGGATACGGGTAGGAAAGTAACACTAGAAACCATTCTATTATTCAGTAGGTGCTATCTTCAAACTGTTTTATCGTCTAGACCTGCATGAAGACCCTGAGCCAGCTAACAACTACAGATGTATATATAGTGGCAAAATATTCAAAAAATGATAACAACAATCCTTTAAAATCCTGATTTTTAAATATTCAATGAGATAAACATATTATGTAGTCATCAGCTGGTTCAGGACACTCTGAATGCAGATATTAGCATATATTATGACATGTACCTTGACCCAGGTCTTGCGGGACACATCTCGTTTCTCCACCTGGTAGCCAATCAGAGGACTTCCTCCATCGTGCTCTGGAGCCTCCCAGCTCAGGTGGACATGCTGGCGAGTCACCTCCAGGACCTTGAAGTCCTTTGGAGCGCTGGGTGCAGCTGGAAACACAAACAGAAATCCAATCACATAAATTTGATTAAAAAAAATTAAATTGTCAAGCTTTTTTTTAAGGATTTTTTTTTAAAGGTGTACCAATAACGTTGACTTCAATCTCTCCAGAGACAGATGTGACATCATTCTCCAGATGCAGTGTGTAGATGCCTTTGTCTGGACGGACACTTGGTGTGACCATCAGTTCTGTGAATGTTGACTTGGTCATCAGAGAGACGCGCTCATCCGCAGTGCTCAGCTCCTTCTCTCCAAAGGTCCACTTGGCAACAGGGGTCGGATATCCGGTGATGGGGACTCTGATGGTGAGAGGCTGGGGGACAATCACTTCCAGGCCATCCTTAAAAGCGCTCAGGTCGAAGGTTGGACCAACTGGAGAGGAGACGGAGGTACGACAGGAAGCTTATACATTATATCCAGTTCAACTAAATATCTAGAATCATAATTGCATATACTAACAGTATATTTCTGACAAATGTATTTCTATTTCCTTTTAGCCTGTTCCGATACCATGAAGCTGCTGAAGGAATTTTATCATTAACAACAACCTCATCTACAGGTACAGGTTCCGGTCAGTGCTATAACTATTATTGCTTATTTAGTATGTTAACTAGTACAAAAAACATAACACCATCCAGCTCACCATGCGGGTCATCAGCCAGCAGAGGTCCGACGGTGTTTGACGGGTCCGAGACTCCTGCAGCGTTTTCAGCAAACACTCTGTAGTTGTACTTAGTTCCATATTTCAGCCCAGACACCTGAAGCAAAAGTCAGTGAATGCTAAAATACAGCACAGAAAAAACTTTTACATTTACAGCTGTGTGCTTTAACAAGCCCTGGGGGGGCTTTTACTTTGAAACAACTGTTTGAGGTATTTTAATATGAGATGTGTTTTTTAAAATGACAGTTTCTCTTATTTTGAAACCACTGTGAGAAGTCTTTTATTGTCAGGTAACTGCTGATAAGTTTTAAGTGTGAAGCAGCTGATAGAGGGCTTTTAACCCAACCTGTCTGTGACCTACTACGACTTGTTTTGGGAGTGTTTAAGTTACAGGTTTTTAAAAAAATCAACTGCTGACCAAAATTGCATTTGATTTTCTTTTCTTTGCACCTTGTAGAAGAGGTCAGGGCAGAGACGAGCATTGCAACGGAGCCACTTGTCGGTACCCTCCTCACAGCGTTCAATGATGTATCCGGTAATCATGCTGCCTCCATTCTTCAGTGGGGTCTCCCAGGTGAGCTGCACTGAGCTCTTATTCTGGTTCTCCCAGCACAGGTTCAGAGGAGGGCTGGGACGCTCTGCAGGGGACATGAAAACAGGAATGAAAACTGGTTAAGTCTGGTTGGAGAGTGTTAACAGCAGGGAAATTAATAACATTTGGTTTATTTTATTTGTACTCCTTTCTGTTCAATGTTGTGCCAGAATATCATCTGAATTTAGTATATTAGTATATCATGTAAAATCTTAATCTAAGGTGTAACTAATGAGCCAGTCTTACCGATTGGATCCATGATTTTGACAGGCTGTGAGGCTGCACTGGGCTTGCCAACACCAGCTTTGTTCTCAGCTTTTACTCGAAAGATGTACTCTTTGTTCTCAATTACATCATTAATAATGGCACTGAGCTCGTCAGGTTTGGCCACCAGGACAGGAGACCACTTCACTGACGTCCTGTCACGGAGCTCGATGATGTAAGAGGTGATGGGAGAGCCTCCATCTGACGTGGGAGGCTCCCAGGAGACAGTACAGCCAAACTTGGTGACATTTCCCACAATCACATTCAGAGGAGCATCAGGAACATCTAGAAGTGATAAACAGAACATATTTTGGTAAACATATGTCTAAGCATCTCAGTATTAAACAGTATATGTCAAATTAAATTTGGTGCACCTCAAGGATCTAAACTTGGATCACTTTTGTTTTCTTAACTAATCTTTGTTTGATTTCTTTTTATCTTGACAAACTATTTAAACTTCTCTCTATAATCTGAAAGACTCCGAGGTTCAGAAAGACAGAAACAATAAAGAGCGAACACTATATGAACCTTTTTTGTTCTTTATTGTCTGTCAGGGCTCATATTAAACATTACAAATAATGAGGGCAGCATATCTGAAACTAACACCATGAGCCAAATGTTCAGGCTGATCTAAACACTTGGTTTCACACGTTTTTAACTCTTGGATGTGTATGACCTTAAAAACACTGGACACCATAATATGGCTCTGTCAGTCACACTGCTGTAGGACTTTAGCACCTCCGCCTGTTTGTCAGGATCAAATGAAAGTTAGCTTTAAGAGGTGTGGGAATTAGCGGATAAACTCAGGGGCTGCGTCAAAGACCAGTATAAAATAAAAATCCTGGTTATTCTGAATGTGAATCATACAAATGTATTCTAGCAGAGTCCAGGCTGATTAGGTACTAAAAAGTATCTGGGAGCAGATACTGCCACCTAATGGGAAACAGTTGATTCAAGTCGAGTCAAGCTTAGCAGGTACTGGTGGAAAAGAGGCCAATGTTAACGCTTTGGTATGAATACATTGGACTTTCCAGAAAATACCATACCAACTCAACAACATCAATCATACCATAATCACTATACCATACCATGATTTAGTTTTGATAAGCTAAATCAGTGTTTGGGAGAGCATTTGCTTATTAACTAGTTATTAAGCACACAGGCATAACCTGATAAATTAATGCTTTAAAAATGTGGTGATATTTAGCTCACCATATTCAGAGCTGGAGTATATTCTTCATGATTGATTCAGCCTCATTTGTTTATTTTACCTAAAAAATAATATTCATCTAACTTGGTTTTACTCCAGAATTTTCACCCGGTTTTCTACACCCAATTTACAGCAGCCCCCCCCTGAGGGGGGCCTATCCACCAGTCTGAGAACCACTGCCTTGGGGTAAAGGTGGGTAGCTTACTGTAATCTGCCACCACAATGAATATACAAAAGAAGAATAAACGGAGAGGAGTAATATTTTCAGAGTAAATCTTACCAAACTTGTTCTTAGCTTGTACAGGTTTGTCAGTCTCGACGTTGGGTCCGCTGCCAATCCGGTTTCGTGCGCAGACTCGGAATAGGTACATGGAGTCCTTCTGGAGGCCAGCCACTGTGTATTCAGGGCTTTCAGCGTGGTCAGTGGCCAGTGTCCAGGTCTTACGTTTCACGTTGCGTCTCTCCACCACGTAGCCGATGACCTTACTGCCGCCGTCACTCTCAGGCTCCTCCCATGCAAGGCTGACCTCACCGTCTGCGGTGTCAACCACCTGGAGGTTCTTCACGGGTCCTGGGACATCTGGAAAAAGAAAACCATGTTCTCAGGATAACACAAACCACCTATGGACACGTATTTATATTTATTGTGAGAAATACTGCAAATGTAACAATTCTCAGTAATGTAAGAAACAGCTTCTGCATGGAAACAATATTGGAAATGTAATGAAACAGATTTCTTATTAAAGAAATTTAAATACTCTTAAAATATTTTGGGACTGTTTGATAAGATCGTAACACACACATTAGAGGAAACATGCCAAGTATCTAAAATAATGTCCTTTTTAAATAATTTAATCTCAGATGTAGTCCTAAATCTTCAAGGTCATTCTTAATCACAGAAACATCAAATGTCAAAATACTACCAGAAGTTTCTTTGACCATGATGCAAAGCTCAGTCACTGAGGAATTTAAAATCAGGGGGTTTAATCAGTGCAATTCCTCTTTTTATTTTCATCTGACATCAGCATCCAAATCAGTTTTATGCTTAATTGTAAACTGTCTTAAAATGAATTAGCTTTCTTATGAATTTGTTGCAGTTTACCTGCATCTAACCTGCTTTTCCTCCATGACAAAAGCGAGCTTACCAATGACGCCCAGGTTGATGAAGGCTTCTCCCTCCCCATGTTTGTTTTTGATGATAACCTTGTAGCGGCCTTCATGTGCTTTCTTGGGGTCCTTCAGCCAGTACTCTGTGCGGTCAGCTGAGGTGTGGATGTTGTCTCTGGGCAGACTCGTGTTGTTGTACAGCCAGTCAGCGTCAGCTTGTGGATATGCACTGTAAGGGACAGCCATGGTAATAGGCTTCCCAGCATCTGTGACATAGTTCTGGTCAGTGGTCTTTATCTGAGGCACAGCTGCAAGAAGAGCATGGGAAGAAGGTGAGAGACATCATCAGGAAACTGAGAAACACGGTCCTTTATAGGAGGTTTCCCCGTCAATAGTGATTATTTAATGGGCTTTACAGGCAGCAGCAAGATTTACTGAAACATAAACATCTGTAATTGCATATATTTTTTTCACAGCTGTTCTATAAAGTATCAAAGAGCTCATTCTAAAAGTTAAAAAAAGTGGCTGTAAATCACACAAAATGAAATGATTAGACGTTCTCTGTTTATCAGCAGTAATCTGGAGTCGAAACTGGAAAAATACTGCTGACTGTTGTGACCAGTCATGTGACTTTATTGTATGCATGTGTGTGAATAAAAGCTGCGGGGGGCAGCGGCTCGGTGAAGATCCCTCCTGTGTGTCCTGAGGGACGCAGAGGACGGCTTTCCTTGCAAGTAAAATAAGAGTTGTGTGTTTGTTCCTTGTTTTTATAAAATGATCTGAACCTATCAGTGGTCATATCAAATATTAACTTTCCAATTCATAAAGAATTGTATACTATTACCTTATATATTGCATTTCCATGCATGTTTACATGTTTCAGTAAATAGCTACATGTTTTGTTCCAAGCAAAATATAAAGAAATAAGGGGTGGTTCAAAGTGTTTATTTGCACGATGATTTATTTGTGTACGTGATTAAGATACTGATTCTTAAGAAAAAATACACTTGTGAACTCACGGGTCATTATTCACACAGTGATGTACTGAGTGGAGGATTGCAGCTCACCTGCCAGCTCCAGTTTGGCCTTTGAGTCTTTATCCTTGACGATGACTCTGTACTCGCCCTGGTCTCGAGGTCGGATCTCACAGACCTGCAGTCTGTGGACTTTACCCTCACTCATCATCTGGTATTTGTCTCCCTGGACAACCGTCATATTGTTCCTCAACCACTTCACCTCCACTTTGTCCTTGTTGAGTTCCACCTCAAACACAACATCCAAGCCTGGAGCTTCAAAGACATTCTGCAGGGGTCTGATGATCTCCACTGGGATCTCTGCAGGACATTCATGAAGAGGTCAGACCAAACAGGAACAGAAGAGAAACTACACTATACTGAAAAAACCCTGAGAAAATTCTGAGGATCTCACCTTCAACAAAAAGCCGGGCTCTGGATTTCTTCTCATCCACACCACAAGCATATTCACATTCATCATCAGGTCTGCACTCCTTGATACGCAAAGTGCAAATCTTTCCATCTCTTTCAAATGTGTATCTAAGAAAAACAGTGAGTTTTTTAAGAGAAAAGAAAAAGAAACATTCCAAACATTAGAGGCGATAACAAAAAAAGATAACAGGGCACTCAGAGATGCCCTGTTATCTTTTCAGGACCAGATAACAAAGCACAAATGTGTTGTGGATCTGGCAAAAATACTCCTTTCATTCAGTGAGGTTTGCACCGCCCTCCTTTTATTTTTGACTCTTCCCGTCACCGTTGCAACCCCTGAGCGCTCATTCTCCAAGTTAAAACTCATTATAAACCACTTGAGGAGCACAGCGGGACAGGAGAGACTGAGTGGACTTGCCATGTTGTCCATAGAGAATGAGGGAGCAAAGAAAATGGACATACAGAGCATCGTGGACGAGTTCGCGGAGCGCAAGGCTCGTCGTATGCCCTTCAAATAGTAGTGAGTAGGCCTGAAGTACTTCATGCTGAAACTGTGTTTGTGAACATGTGGGCCGCTGTGCCAGTTTTACCAAACTTAAAGCTACTGATACAGGCTCTGATCTGATACAGGCTCTGAGCTGATACAGGCTCTGATCTGATACAGGCTCTGATCTGATACAGGTTCTGATCTGATACAGGTTCTGATCTGATACAGGTTCTGAGCTGAAATCGATAAAGTAGCTGTCACAATGATCCGATTGCTGTCCGTGGTGCTGAACTGCTTTGAATTTGTGTTGTTTTATCAGTAGTTACCATGTAGCCTGATGTTTTTGTGTTATATTTCGTGTTTGTTTGATGGACTTCAATAAGGTAGCTTTTTTCCGTGGTGCTGAAGCTTGTAAGCCCTGCTGTTGCGGGCATGTGTATGTTGTAAAATGTTATGATGCTTTATTATTTGGGTATAAGGGGCCCGGTCATTTGCCCCGCCCCTGGCCCTGCTCTGATTTGTTCCACTAGTGGAGTCAGCCACGTTTAAGGGCAGCATTTCGTCTACTACATACTGTCCTACCAGCTTCTTCAGCTCTCCCCACTTACTGGTTTGTACCAAAGTCCAGCTTTGGTTGTTTGGGTGCTGGGGGGCTCCTGCATTA
>VUQJ01005644.1:22576-46195 GCA_015108635.1 Andinoacara biseriatus
CCGATGGTTTTTTTTTTTTTTTTTTTTATAGTGGGGGAAATTATTTTCACTCCTCTGCTGAATTTGTGAGTTCAAAAGAAATAAACAGTCTCTACTTTTTAAGGATGTTTCATTTTAATGGAGAGAGACAAAATGTCAACCAAAAATCCAGAATAAACATATTACAAGGTTATAAATTGATGTGCATGTTATTGCGTGAAATAAGTAGTTAATCCCCAAGCAAAACATGACGCAGTATTTGGTGGAGAAACCCGTGTTGAAAAGCACAGCGGAACAATGTTTCTTGTGGTTGGTTACCAGGTTTGGACACATCTCAGGAGGGATTTTGGCCTTTAAATCCTTTAGGTTTCTTGGCTGCTGCTTGGTAACTCGAAGCGTCAGCTCCTCTCCACAGGTTTTCTATAGGGCTGAGATCTGGAGACTGGCTACTCCACTCTATAATGTGCTTCGGGGCTGACCCACCACCTTTCACCCTCACCCCATGAGCTCTTGCATGGAGCTCCAGACCGAGGGCGACTGATGGCCATTTTATATGTCTTTTATTTCTGAATAATTGCAGTTGTCACCTTGTTACCAAGCGTCTTACAGATGGTCTTGTAGCCCATTCCAGCCTTGTGCAAGTCTACAATCCTGTCCCTGACATCCATTGACAGTTCTTTGGTCTTGCTCATGATGGTGGAGAGGTTGGAATGGGAGAATTGATTCTGTGAACATATGTGTTTTATACATATCTGTAACTGACTGATTGTAATCTGTGTGCAATATGGGCACACAGCCAATCAGTGGGAGCCAGAATTCTGGCTGCGTTATAGGGGCTCAAATATTTATGTCACTCAATGACATGGAAATCGATTTCTAACTGCGATGTACTGTGTTTTTTTCTGAATTTCTGATTGATATTCTGCCGTTCTGCATTAAAATGAATTCAGCAGGGGATCAAATATCTTTCCCCCTACTGTACTTAATCCTGGCTCAACTTTAGAAGTCACAAAAGTTTGATGTGATGCTAATCAATACCTTAATGCTAACTTTCTTTGCTTTATCAGTAAGAAACTTAGAATTTAATATTTCTTAATGAGGTTTTTCTTCTGTTAATTACCTCATTAAGTCAGGAGTGTGAATTATCTGCAATCATAAACTTAGTTAACCTTAAAAGTTCCTACACTGCTCATAAAAATGAAAGGAACACTTTGAAAGCACATCTGATCTCACTGGGAAAAAATCATGCTGGATATCTTATAACTCAAAACGGTACTCGGTAGTTCGTATTGCCCCCACATGCTTGTATGCATGCCTGACAATGCAGAGGCATGCTCCTCATGAGACAACAGAATGTGTCCTGGGGGATTTTCTGCCAGATTGGGACCAGGCCAGAACTGTCAGTCTGAGGTGCAACATGGCAGCATCAGAGGTGTTCCAATAGAACACCTCTGGGAAACATAATGCTCCAGAGGTGTTCTATTGGATTTAGATCAGGCGAGTGTGAGGGTCAGTCAATGGTAACAATTCCTTCATCCTCCAGGAACTGCCTGCATAATCTCACCACATGAGCACGGGCATTGTCATCCACCAAGAGGAACCTAGGACCCCTGGACCAGCATAGGGTCTGCCAATGGAGCCAAGGATTTCATCCCAATACCTGAGGGCAGTCAGGGTGGTATTATCTACCCTTTAGAGGTCACACATTATGGGCCCCATAAGGTTTTGTCCACAGTTTCCATGGTGGCCCTACAAGGGTTTGTCCAGTTAGATATTATAAGGCCCTGAATATGTGCTCATTCTGACCCAGGTGGTCCATGCATGCATGGGCTATGCATGAACCATGCATGGGCCTCATGTAAGTCAACCATCTGGGTCCGAATGAGCACATATTCAGGGCCTTTTAATATCTATCTGGACAAACTCCTGTAGGGCCACCATGGAACCTGCGGACAAAATCGTATGGGGTCCATAATGTGTGCGCTTACTTATCCCATATGGGGCCCACCTATGTGTGCTGGAAGGGAGCATAACGTTTTCCTTAGCTTCTGAAGAAGTTTAACTTACTTGATGGTATACTCTGATTAAAAAGTGTTCCTTTCATTCTTTTGAGCTGTATGTTTATCTTATATTTAAACCTGTATAAGCTTATTTAACATATACTTACTTGAAAGCCACAGAGAATAGCTCAGTAAATGTGCATTCACTTTAGGTGGTGAAGACATACATTTGAAATTCATTTGGATCATCACATCAAACAGCACGTTTATGAAGCTGATGAGCCATAACTGAGCTGAATTCCTTCACACACTCAATGCACAGCACACAAATTGAAGACTAATATGAAGCTTGGAAGCAGATCTCTCCTGGGTGTGGCCCACTGTAAATTTAATCCTGGTGTGATTGATATGTGCTGCATGGGGACAATTCCTGCACCCCTCGGGCAGAACGCGCCTTCTCTTATCCGGCCATATCGCAGATTTGCTTTTTTCTCCATGGATGTCTGTTTTTCTCACGCTTTCTCAATTTCACTTTTTCCCAGCAGAAGAAATTGCACATCCCAAGATTGGGATCGCATCACCAAGCCAGTAAGGTCTCCATCAGTATTACTAGTATTATTATTCGTATTATTATTAAGTACTGTATGGTTCACTCCCAAACAAAGTAATTGCCTGAGATTATTTTATTGACAACAGAGGAGCGTGGGCGTGTTGTGAACCTTCCTTTCACTTTGAGTTTTCCGATGAGAAAATAACAAACATAAAATATACAGTATTTTATGTCTTAAGGAAAGCTCACCGCAAAGTCTATGTGAGGCTTGCAGCTCTGAGGCATCAGGTTGTATATCTCAAAGAACTAGATTGATAGGCTTCCCAGGAAAGAAAGTCATTCAACGTGAAAGACTCCTGTATTTGGACAGCTGTGTAAACGGACGGTTTGTACACCAGGGTAAAAAGTATGTCTGCTAGTCACAGAGGGGAATTCACGAAGCCACTAAACCAGAAGGCATGATCCTACGACGTGAGGGTGAGTCACACTTTTAATCAGTGGCAGCAATGACCGCTGGACATGGCAAGATTTAATAAGGGTCAGTGAATATTATGCAAACAGTAAAGTGCCTAAATGTGCAATGTTCCTGTTTGCGTCTCCACAACGTAATCTGTGACATACTGGACTTTTATATGGTGTCTAAAAGGCAACAGATGTCTTTGGAGATATTTTCCAGCTCAAAGTAAACTCATCCCAAAACACTGCCTCACTTACAAGTAGGATGACTTCCATCAGCTAATTCCTGATCCTGAGCAATACAACATTCAGTGTCAAGGATGAGGTCTGCTAATGCTCTGATGGAGAACAGACTTGCTTCACATTCACTCTCTCTGTTTTCTTTAGCTCTTTACGATCGCCGTTGCACTGATGAATCGCCAGAGCAGATCTTCAAGAAGTCTTTTCGACACGACACTTTGGCAAGCTGCTTGAAATCATCTGCGGCTGTGTTTACCAGCTATGCCGCATCTTTAAAAGGACCAAAAATCCCCAATACAACTGACATCTGCAGTTTTTCCTGTCAGAGTCCATTAAGCACTCAAATAGTAAGTGGGATAATCCAAAGAGGGGCCAAGTTATGAACACAAGAGGAACAGATGCTTTTACTGAAGCCTGTTTAGAATTAGACAGAGAAAAAGACCTTGGCAGATATGGCATCTTCCTGCTAATGAAATGTATCAAAGGACAGACGTCTGCTCAGCCAGACTGGAAACTAAAAAGGCAGTACATGCTAATCTGATCTGGCATTAGAGAAACTTAGTAATGCAATTCGTCAAGGTACATTAGTAAAAAATAATTTTGCAATTATTTGGTTTGTCTTAGTGACAGGGCAAAGAGTTATGTGTCATCTCAGGTCTCTATTATCCACTGGGAATGCTTGTGTCTGATCTTTTAACATATTTAGAAAGTCTAAGTAGCAACAGTGCATGTTACCACTAAAGGGTCACCATATGGCAACAGACAAACTAAAAAAAATTATGATTTCTATATAATTATAAAACACTTGTGCTGGTGCTCGACAGTGATGCTGTTTAAATTATGTATTACATGTAGCCGGTTCTTCTAAATAACTGCTCACTGATAACATTAGCAAGCTAGCACAAGGTTAGATAGAAAAATAAGAGGAAAAGCTAAGTTTAGTTGATAACCTACTGCAAAAATGTTCTAAATATGATCACTTCTGGCTGAATCTTCTTTCGAAACCTATAAAATAAAGCATGAAAAAAAAAAAGCTGCAGAAACTGGAACAAGAGTTTCTGAAAAGACAGAAAAAAGTTCCAGAAAGAAATTCCACAAACCCGTACTGTATTAGGTTTGGATGCAAATGTCTCCAAGGAAGATACATCAAGACACAAACAAACGTGCACAATCAAATTTGACTAAGTAAAAATGAGTTTTGTATGCGTGTGATTTGGGTGAGCTGATCCCTAAAGCCTTGATACAGATTCTGTTTCAGTCATAATGAGCCTACGCTCTAGAGTATTACAGCTCCAAACTGTGTACGTGGGAAATCAGCTGTAGCAGTGTGAGGTGAGCTATCAGATGACAGTAATATGTTTATCTGAGACTACTTCCAAGTGAAACTAGGTTACAGGGAATGACATTTTATCAGACTGTAACCTAAAACATGATCATCAACATCATTAAGAGGCACAATGGAGGCCTTGGACTTTTCAGTAAGAATTCTTTCAGGTATTTTTTTTAATGTTCAGGCTAAAATTCAGCACTTACATCAATTAACATAAAATAAACTAAATCTGCTTAATTTAAAGCAGTAAAATGTTCGGAAATGACCTCTTAGAGCTATTTCGGCGGATTACAGCTTAGTAAGTGGGACTGATGTGGGGCCCTAGTTCTGCGAACACGTTGCCTCTTTGAACTCGCTCTTTTAGCTGACATGTTCTATTTCTCAACACTCTGTGCTACTCTGAACTGAGAGAACATTTCTGTCATACTGTAACTTCGTAGAAGAATTATTCTGGGAAGGTTTGGGTCAAGGCCTGAAGCAATATTTCTGACGGAATGTTCGTTACATTAAAGTTCAGGGTGTCCTTTGAAGAAAATGCCAGAGATAAAGTTAGGACGGTGGCTAAGCATGCTCGTTTTTTTCCCCATCTCCTTACATGCAGGCGACAACGCTGTCAGCTGAGAGTTCAGCATTAGCCTCTGCACATTAAGCCATTGCAGAGGTTAATCACCCTGACTGAGAGTTGGCTTCCTACCACAAGGCCGCAGAGGTGTCTGGCAGGCTGTGCTGTTGCCAGTGGGTACAGCTCCACTGAGAAACACATCCAGTGAAGCATTTGTCATAGTGTATGTAATTTGGCAATATACTTTATAATTTCCATTGTATTGTGGTGTGTTTTTGTGGAGTATGGCCAGTGACCCATTGATCTTCTTGATGCCTGTTAAAATATGCAGATCAATCATGCTTACTGTCACACATACCGCCTCCCAGTTTCTGAACCGGAAAAATGTTAGCGTTGATAAATAAAAGCACAATCAGTTTTGTGTTGCATATTTGCGAGCAGTGAGAATCAGAAACTGTCCAAACTGAAACTTGCAGCGATGGGATGCAATTAGATCTAACTTAAGGTATCTCCGATAATCTCAATGTGAGTCTTGGATAAAGAAGGTAACCATACAGTATTTTGCAACTCAAATCTCTGCCAATTTCTTTTCTAAATCTCCGAATGAAAAACATCTAAATGAGATCTGATTCCACGGGGACCTTAGTCATTACCACATGGAGAAATCGCTGCATTTTAGGAACTTGGCTTTCTCAACAGGGAATCTGAATAAAGATGTAATGGCTCGTTAAAAAATAAACATACTGTATAAGTTTTCTAGGTGGGAGATTTTGAACATGCATACAAAAGATTTTACCGTGTGTAAACCTCAACTTGTGTCTACGCATATTTTGAACTGCTGTGAATGTTTTTATCTGAGGTTATTTAGGAAATGATTTCTCTGTTTGGTGCCCAAGGTATGTCTCTGCATCTTCAGATGTGCATTAGTGTTTTAAGATGCATTAAACATAGTCAGGCATTCAGTGACCCGTACTGCATAGCCTGTACTTGAAACTGAAATTTAAAATGATTATTTCTACAAAAAGTATTAAAACTAAAAAATAAAAAAAATTTTAAAAAACTTTTTCAACATGATCACACAATAATATTTTCTTTACAGCCATGTTTGGGATCATTGTCATGCTGAAAAATGAGGCTGTTGCCAATCACATGTTTTCCAGATGGTATTGCATGGTGGATCAAAATCTGATGGTACTTTTCTGTGTTCATAATTCCATCAGTTTTGGCAAAATCTCCAACAAATGCAGGGCCAAACCATGACAGAGCCTCCACCGTGTTTTAGAAACTCACCAGTGTGAGTCCCTCCCTATATACTGATGATAATTTGAGGCAAAATTTTTTGCATTTATTCACTCCATAAGAAACGCTGCCATTGATTTTCAGTGCAGTTGTTAGGTAATTTGGCATACCTCAGCCTTTTTTCCTTCACCCTAAGAAAGGCTTCTTGGTTTGTTAGTTTTCCGAGTTGTATCAAAGAGTGCCTCATCCGTAATTACCAGTTAAATTTTTTTTGCAGATGATACTCCGCTGTGTCTGCTAATTCTATTCACATCTCTGCTGCAAGCTTTTCCACCTTCATTCTTACACCTCTAATCATAAACACTTTTAGGTGCCTCTGAGTTTCCTTAATGATTCCGTAATGATTTATTTGTTTATTTACAAAGTCATTATGTAAAAAAATATTATAAAAGCACTATAAAACAAAAGCAAACTTGATTCTATAAAATTTTTACCCTGTGACTCAGCTTTGCTGTTTTTGTTCATTCTGTTTACATTTTCTTAATTCGTCATTCTTAATTCTTTCTAGCATTACTTTGCTATTTTACTTTTTTTGTCATACTGAACAATGTGGTTTTTTTTTGTTTCATTCTATTAATATTGACAATGTTGAGCCAGTTTGTGAAAAAAAACAAAACAAAGATTTGACAAATGAGAGTAATTAATTGAATGTGTTCATCTGATGGCTACAGTTAGAAAAATATTTGCAGGTCATGAAATTATATTTGATTTTACTCTTTTCTTTTCTGCAGCCCCTGCTGCGCCGCAGCAACCAGATTAGATATGATGATAGGGAACTTTTTTCAGCTGTTTATAAAGAAAGTAACCTCTGCAATTATGGTGACCCGAGTCACAATGAAGCAAAAAAACCCAAAATAGACCTATAGAGTTCTCCACTGAACCACAAATCAAGCTTATACGATTGTGAAATGAGCTCATTTCACAATCGTATATGCTTGTGGTTCAGCAGAAAACTCTTTAGGTCTAGTCAAATGAAATGCCTGTCAAAGTGTTACGATATGCTCATTTATGAGTAAAACAATCTTGCTGATGTCAGCTTTCACTGAGTAGATATTGTGTATATTTCTTTCCTTTTTAGTTAGCTCTTACTACATTGATGGAGTTCTCCTTATCTGGACATATTATCACTTATAATTTATGGGAGAAAAAAAAAGGTTTTCAGGGCAGGACTCTATTCATCTACCACTTTTTTTAGGTACACCTAATTCTTTGTTGCACAGATTCAACAAGGTGCTGGATTTTGGTCCATACTGACCTGATCCCATCACACAGTTGCTGCAGATTTATCAGCTCATCCATGATGTGAATCTCCCTTTCCACCACATCCCAAATGTGCTCAGAGGGATTGGGAGCTAGCAAACTACAGTTAATTCACTGTCATATTCAAGAAACCAGTTTGAGATGATTTCAGCTTGGTGATATGGTGCATCATCCTGCTGGAAGCAGCCATTATAAGATGGGTACACTCTGGTTATAATGGGATGGCAACAATACTGAGGTAAGCTGTAGGGGTTTGAGCTCAGTTGGTACCATTACACCATCGCCACCAACCTGAACCGTTGGTACAAGGTAGGATTGATCCATGCTAAACTCTGGAAAGTTTTTCCAGTCTTATTTTGTTCAATTTTGGTGAGCCCGTGTGAATTGTAGCCTCAGTTTCCTGTTCTTCCTTGATAGAAGTGGCACCTTGTATGGTCTTCTGTTGCCGTAGGCCATCTACTCCAAGCTTTGATCTGTTGTGAGTTCTGGGATGCTCTCCTGCATACCTCAGTTGTAGCAAATTATTATTTGCGTTTCTGTTGCCTTTCTATCAGCTTGAAGCAGTCTGACCATTCTCAACGGACCTCTGACATCAAGAAGCCATTTTCGTTCAGAGAACTGATGCTCACTGCATATTTTCTCTTTTTCTGACCTTTCTCTGTAAACTCTAGAAATGGTTGTGTGGGAAAATCCCAGCAGATCAGCAGTTCCTGAAATCCTGAGACGAATCCAACTGGCACCAAAGTCACTTAAATCACCTTCCTCCTCCATTCTGATGCTCAGTTTGAACTTCAGCAGGTCATCTTGACCGTGTCTGCATGCCTAAATACTTTGGGTTGCTGCCATGTGATTGGGCGATTAGACATTTGCGTTAACAAGCAGGTTCCCTAAGTTGTTGCATACACACACCTAAATGGAAAGGTATATCCTTTCATTCTCTCTTTTAGCTTCCAGCACCAGCGTTTGACATTTGACAAACCAAATAAAACCTAAATATACACTGAAATGCCAATCAATTATCCAAATGTCTTGAAACATTTGATTGTTAGTAATGCACTGTTTTAACAGTTTTATTGTAGTGGGCAAATCCAACAAGAATCCGATGACTGAGCGAAGATAAATGGCAGGTCCAAACTTTTACAGCGCTGGTAATAAATGTGACATTTACGCCGTGTACATGATTTCATCTGCCAAGGATTAGGACCCAATATTTCACAAAGAAATAATTGCACACCTCCCTCCCTCCTTCTCATCGAGTTCAGTGGTTTGTGCTTCACAGTATATGTAGATGAAACAAGACGCTGGCAGCAGGACAAGCATTTCCTGGCGGGTAATTCTCAGTATTGTTTATGATAAATGGTGGGTTGTGTGCATTGTTGGACTTAGATTATAATTCTGTCTTCTTTCCAAGCGGTGCTTATGTGTTCATAGCCTTGTTTTCTTCAGTGCTTCGGGTGTGCGTGTGAGTGAAAGGGAGAAAGCAAGAAACAAGGTGACTGACTATACAGTACAAGGTCTTTATAAATGTTTGTCTGACTCGCGCTGACGCAGTCTTTATTCCAGTAAATTGCCTCAGATGAAAGGAAATATTTGAAAACCAGCTAGAAAACAGGCCTACTTACAATCGCTTAAGTGTTATAAATGCAATATGCAGAACTTTTGCAAATTATTTTACATTTAGGAAGAAGTAGGTGCCAAAACAGAAAAAAAACACACAGAATGTGGCAATACTGGTTTGTTTGGGACTGGCCATCTGGTTTATTTTGGCCCAAGTTTCAGAGCAGCGATGAGTGATTATCATACCACAACTATTTTTTGAGAACATATCTATTTATAGAGACCCGCATGTGTGAGCTCAAGCAGTGAGTTCAAAACAGGCTGAAATGGCTGGGGACGCCCTTTGGTTGGTTGCTGCAGTGTGACAAAAACAACAGTTTTTACACAAATGTTTAAGTAATGGCCATTAGGAATATGTGTGAAATGCAGGAGCGGGTGATATAAAAAGTATGTGCATTTGTTTGTGTGAAAATTTGTATAAATAAAATGCATGTAAATGTGTAGGCTGGTGCTTGGCTTTTGGACATTTTTTTTAAATATAAAATTATTGCTTTTTCAATAAAGTTTGATATGCAACTCTACACAAATCTGTGTGACAAGCTGAAAGCCTGAAGTCCGACCCTGTGCATTCGAACCAGAGCCAAGAAATAAAGACTGAAAGCAACAAGAGATGGAGTTTCATTCGGTCCTCACATTTTGAGTGCTCAAAACTTCAACTCTGCATTCAATTTAATACAAACAAAAAAAGAAAAAAGAAAAAACAACTTGATCGCTTCCGCTTAAATGAAATCCATTCTCCAGGCCCTTTGAGAAAACCACGCAGCCCACTCCAGGTACAAGCTCCTCAAGACAGAAATTTTGTGAAGTGAAACCTCTGTAATCTCAAAACAATTCTGAAAATTAGATATGGCAAAAAGCCTGCTGCCCCGCTCCTGTAGGGAAACCGTATTCCTTGATGGAGCTCTGGACAGATTGCGATAAAGGCTTTCAAGCCGCAGAATCTTGTTCCTTAGTTCATCATTCAAAGATGACCAAAAGTCATTTCGCAACTCAAGGGACTTCTTATCACAGAGAACCAGCCATCCAGTGAATTGGAGATGTCAGACCTTCGCCTCTGAAGCCAGTAACTGCTTGGAACTTTGGAATTTACAGCAGTTTTCCACATCTGAGAGGGCCAAGCATCTGCCATAGTTTGAGGCCTGTTATCATTAACCCCCTCAAAAGAAAACAGAAACCTTTGCCCTGCAACACGCAAGGACAAAGCATCAATCAAATCAAAGTACAGTTTGCAATGAGGAGACGATGACAAGCAATACATTTGGGCTGGAAGGAATTTGCAATGAGACAAACCTCACCACAGACTTATATAACAGGAAAGACGTGATTGAGGCGTCTGGAAAGCTCGGTTACAACTCATGGTTACAATCTTAACACTTTTGAACATTTTTTCTTACCGCTAAAGTATTATTTTCTGGTCTAATTTCTTTCCTCTTTGCTTCATGTCAGATATATGCTATGGATACAGTCTCATAATGTCCAGATGTGCAACGATCAAGGCACGAAAAGGTAAAGAGGAGACCAAATGCTTGTCTACACGTTGAGATGTCTGTGGCTCAGGAGGCAGTCTGATCCCCACCTCCTTCACTCTGCAGGTCTAAGTGTTCTTAGGCAAAATCCTGAACCCACACTAACATACTGGGTTGTGTTATAGTTCAGTTTTGAAAGCACTTCACTGTTTACACAACAGCCGTTTCAATCATTCATTTCACGGCTGTCTGATGGAGCAAATATACTTCTTTCTTAATCAATTCTGTCCTCACAGGCTGTGTGATAGCTTGTATTGGACTCACTCTGTGTATGTAACCATGACCCGGAGCATATTTTTATGCTTTAAGTCTGTTTTCTTCCATATTACGTGAATAATTTTGATTGTTTGTTGGGCTTTGAACACTGCCAAAACCTGACTGACACTCAGTGCCGTGTTTAGACTGAACTGTGTCAACACTGTGTAAAAGCCTAGAACCATGGCAGCAGCTTTGAAGCTGTGATGAGGCACAGCGGTAGCAATGCTAATGACATCATGCTAAGACATGCACAGTGACAAAACTAACAGGCTAGTCTTTAGCACGTTAGCATTCTAATATTTGCTAATTAGCGCTAAACACAAAGCACAAGTATCTGGAATAGCATTGGTTTAGCCGGTATTTGGTCTCGTGGCCTGACTGCGGTGCCACGCTGAAGGTGAGATTATGTGTGTAAAGGGGGATTTTAATGTTTTTCTTACGTGTCATTACAAATTCATCCAATGATAGCTGAGAAATTTGAACTGACTACCTGACTTTTCCAAGAATAATGAGAAATAAACTTTTTCTTTTTCTTCTTAAAGTTTGTAACATGCAGTGTTGGGGTTGCTACTCAAAAAAGTGATGTTTTACACACTACTCGTTACATTTTTTTTTTTTAAGTAATGCACTGCATTACTTAATTACTCCCCAGAGAAAGTAATTACTCTGCAGCACTGCCTGAAATGCATTGCCACATAATTACCGAGCTGCCAGATCTTATGCTGCAGGCCCACTTGCTGACATAAACCAATGTCCTAATGAGATCTTTTTAGGCTTTGCAAAAAGGGACTTCAGAAACTAGTAGGTAGCGTCACATTAGCTACATCCATTTTTTATTCTGCCTGTGGTGCAGATGCTTGGAAGGACCCAGTGTTATGTTAGCAGTATTACACAGTTGTACAGTTGGCAGCACGGTGGCGTGGCGGTTAGCACTATTGTCTCACAGCTAGAATGACATGTAGAAGGTCTGGGTTCGATTCCACCTTGGCCCGGACCTCTCTCCGGGTACTCTGGTTTCCTCCCACAGTCCAAAGGTTAATTGGTCACTCTAAAATTGTGTGTGAACGGTTGCCTGTCTCTCTGTGTTGGCCCTGCGACAGGTTCAAACTGAAATCAGCTGATTGTAGTGCAAGAACCCAGGAAGAAAAAAAGCATGTTTGATGGAGTTTTTTTCCATCCACCATTTGTGCAGATAACTGAGTAATCTTTGTAATGCAAGTAACAACATAATTGTTGTTGAGTTACTGAACGTGTTACTTTGCAGCACATCACACCCAACACTAGTGACGCCACTTTGTCTACTATTACCTGTAGTTCTGCTTCTCACTGCCTATTTGGAAGCGGTCATACAGTGAAAAGGCCTGGAGTCCCTCCCAGTCGGTCAGTTCTACACGGAGGGCATACTGCCGCTGGCTGGTCAGCTGGTAAACATACTCATTTCCCAACCAGTGCTCCGCAGACACACTCCCAAAACCCTGCAATGAAAGATAAGAAAAAATAAAAATAAAATAATCAGGACGGAAATTCCACAGAAAATGCTTTTTGTAAATCACAAACTTGAGATTATTCAATGCTCGTCCCGTCTCTTTTCCTAGAACGATAACATCTTTACACGAGAGGATTGTGGAATGAATCGGCAGGAATTTTCTAATTTGCTTTTTGATTTCTTTTCTGTCAATCAGAAATTAGATCAGAACAAACCATCTCTGATAATAAACACTGCGGTTGTTTACTCGCTAGCAGAAGTTTTTACCAAAAAAAGCCGCATAGATTTCTTACACTGTAAATTAGACATATTTTATTCATGTTTTCTTGAGAATGCTTTTGGCTCAGTCTTTAACTTGGATAGACTTGCCTATCTATAAAAGTACAAAAATGGGTACCAGCTGAAATAGAAGCACACATTTTTTCCATTTCTGTCTTCCACTCAAGTCACACATGTTTAACTCATTATTACTTAAAGAGTTCTTTCCCAAAACATACACCGCATGCACAGACACTCCTTCAAACTAACTGCAACAGTTTGTATTTGATCACAGTGGCTCCCGGTCACAGGCAAAGTGTTTCTGACAGCAGCGAGAGCAGCGGATTGCAGAGGGGGGAATATCACTAATCGGGATGACATTACAGCTCTGAGAGCATAGTCGGGGCTGCTCCATTAAAGATTGTAAAACAGGGGGCTGAAGTGAGCAAAGTCGGGGAGAAGCTGGTGTTTTTGAGTGTGTGCAGTGATGAGGAATTGCAATGAAGGAACAAAAATATGGGGCATTCCTCCGGCCTTAGCCACGTCCTGCTGAGTGGGTGGAAGAGAAAAGGCTGGGGCCCATTACCACTTTCTCTCTTTTTCTATCTGCCAGTACAATTGATCTTGCTCCTGATGAGATGCTCCCATCTGAAGGGCTTTCAGTTTGGTCCAATGCCTCCTACTGTGACTGCAGTTTATCTCAGGAATTCTTGCATGGAAGAGGCTTGGATTGGGGATCCTTTGTCAGTTTTTCCCTCAAATAGTTCAGGCGCTTTGTGATTCTTCACACGCGAACCTGATCTACATCACTCAGCCCACAAAAAAGATGAGGAGATGGTTAGTCATATTTTTGGACTGAGCGCTTGGTTTGCATGTCAGTTACACTTGCAAAATTTCCTGATAAAAAGGAAATGTAAATGTTGAACACAGTAGATCTCATATCTCTTATGGATATAGTTGTTCCCAACCCTTTTTTTTTTTTGTCTGACGTACCCATATGGTCGTCAGGGGAGCTGTAGTAATTTATTAGCACTACCCATCATATCGCTTATACACTGCACAGTCAAAAAAAAAAAGAAAAAAAAAAGAAAATTTGTTGGAGTTGCTTCAGCTTTCGATGACGGCACCACGGCAGCGTTTCGATAAGCTTATACAATGTCACAACATTTATTTCCGTCCAGAGTCACATCCATTTTTTCGCCAAGATCTCATCTTGTTGATGGGAGAGTTGGAGAGACGCGTAAAGTCTTCTCCAGCACATCCCAAAGATTCTCAGTGAGGTTAAGATCTGTGGTGGCCGAGCCATGTGTGAAAAATTATGTCTCGTGCTCCCTCAGGCACTCCTTTGCAATCTGAGCCTGATAAATCCTGGGATCGACATCTTGGAATATGCACGTGCCATCATGAAATTAAAAAATCCATTGATGGAAAACCCTGGTCATTCAGTAGACAGCTGACCACGCAACACTGCTGAACCCAGATCCCAACACTGCCCCCCGCATGCTTGTATAGTAGGCACCAGGCATGAGTGCTTCCTCTGCCTTTCCTCTTACCCTGCTGCATCCGAAATCCTGAAATCAGGGTAAATCTGGACACGTCAGACAACATGACCTTTTTCCTTCACTCCAGAGTCCAATCTTTATGCTTCCTGGAAACTTGAAGCCTTTTTTTTTTTGATTAGCCTCATAGATAAGTGATTTGTTTTATGGCTACACAGCTTGAGTTTTCTTCCCATTGTGCATATGGAAATGCTCTCAGTTTCACTATTAAACACAGCTGTGAGTTCTACTGTTGATTTCACCAAACTTTTAAATGATCGCTGATCGGAATCTTTCAAGATTTTTTTTCCGCCCACGTTTCATCCTGGAAGACGACGGTTCACCACTTCCTTCCAGGTTTTAATGATGTGTTGGATAGCTCCTAACCCGATTAGCTTCGACGCCCTCCTCGGTTGTTTTCTTTTCTCGAAAGGCCAGTAATTCGGCAGGCCGCTAATTTGACCCTTCTGAAATGGAGTAACATTCATTTCCATGACCGCGGGATACGTCTTCCCTCTATAGCTGTTTAAGAAATGGGAAACTACTCACTGAATGAGTTAGGGTTCAAATTCATAACTGGAGTAATTATCCAATGGAAGAGTCTTACCTCTTTGCTTAGTTAAATCCAGGTGCTGACTTTTTTTTTTTTTGTCTAAGCAGTATTGTTAAAGATTTTTATGCCGCTACACTTTAGGTATGTATGACCAGGTTTTTTTTTTTCCAAGTATTACTGTAACAATTTGATCCTCAGTGCAAGCATGCTGACATTAATCGCTCTTAAATGCATGACATGATTTTAATACATTACAAGTTGAATAAAGATGTGTGGTCGCCTGATAGTGTGATAACAAACACGGTCTTGAAATCACATTTTACACACCACATCCCTCCCACGGTCTCACAGAGAAACGGAGCCTCGGTTTTTTGGCTGAAAGATTAACAAATTCTCTAAATACAATAAACGTGTGAGCACAAGTCTCAGGAGAGCAAGAATGTGAAAATTAATATGACAATAAAACACTGTTGATGACTTCTACACTTTTCAAGGAGACTCTAAGCTGTTAGTTAGCACCGTAAATGTCAGCCAAGTCCAGCAAATGTACCCTCAACGAGCACTGCACGCACTCTCTGTACACCTGTTAAAGGCTGGAAGGTTTCCATTGGTTGTTGCATTTCTAACAACCAATCTCCCTTTCTGTTGCCTTTACCCCGCGCTGACCTTTCACCTTTCTTAGTTTACCACAAAATGGCGAGACTTGGGTCACTTTCTCTGTCTTACTCCAGTGTTGATTTCTGTTTAGACGTTTTCATTAAAACAGTCAATATGAGGATTTCTCATTGAAACAAGTCAGCAATCAGTATGTAGGTGTTAAAACTGATCATCTCAGACCTGTGGGTTTATATTTGGTCCTGTGTGCGAGGCCCCACGTGGCTTTGTCTTTTCTCCACTTACTGATAATCCACACACCGAGTGCGCTTGAGAGACACGGGAAAACTCAAGTAGAAACAGATTACAGGGGGAAGAAGAAGAAGAAACAATAACTGAAAGGTATACACTGGCAGCTTCTACAGTAAACGCAACGGTCAGAAAAAATAAATCCACGTTACCACCTAAACACAGCCTAGGGAGGAAATGTTAACACCCTTAATGCAAATATGCACAGATTTACCCTTGATGACAAACACCTGGCCCTGCTCGACTGAGACTAAACAAATGCTTTGTTTTCAGATTTAGGTAGTAATTTCCTGTTGGAGAAGAGGAAGAATAACAGCAGTGAAGCCTCGGCTGAGGAGCGGTGCGAGGCGCTGATACCCTAGACGATTCTGCTAATACAAAAACGACATGGGAGATATTGCCAAAGAGGAATGACATCTGGCCGAAGTGTTCCAAATGGTCTTGGATGAGTGCAGCGTGACTCTCACGTTTTCAACGTGTTCAGGAAAGGCCAAAGTGTGTGCAGTATTTTTCATCATCGCGCAGTGAAAGGGTATTTATGAAACAGCGGGTCTCGCTCATTGTACAGTTTCGTAATTTAGGCTTAATGGATATGGATGAGCGTGTTCTCTCGGTTTCTGGGTGTGACTTCACTTACTGCCCCGTGTTTAAAGAACAAACATTGTCCTCTTGTTTTTAATGGCTATAAACGAGCGCCTGGATAATGGCTGAAGAGCTGTGTGCAAGCATCTGTCTCGTCTCACCATCTTGTACTCCTTCCACGTTCTCTGGAAGTCGACGCTGCCATCTTCTCTGCGCTGGATGACTGTCCATCCGCCACCGGCTGTTTCCATTCTGCAGTACACCTACGCAGGAGAGACCAGACAGAAAGGGAGGGTTGGAAAATACCGTGCATGAAGGTGATGAAACACTGATAACACCCATAAGTCTTTGTATAGTCAGAAGATGTAATTTAACAACTAAACTAATGAATCCAACATTTCAACTCTCAGCGGCATTTACAAGCATAAAGGGTCATTTGGATGATTGTTTGGGTTTAGGCACTCCTTTCCCCAGCTTTCACTATGAATCATCTTTGGGAATCCAATATATCTATGTCCTCTTCAAACTCAATCAGCGTCTCCTTATCCCTCAACAACTCCCTAGAGATGTTCCTCATCAGCGGGCCTTGTTTCTCCAAAATCAAAGCGGAGGTCCGGGATGGATACATACCAGCAGACACCTGGGTGTAATGTGGCCCTTAACCTCGGACCTCAGTGTGCGTAAGCTGATAATGCAGTACTGGCACTCTATCTGCAGTGTTGCTCTTTGTTTTGAGGAGGATACCCCGGGGTGGAGTGGACAAGGTCTCTCACCTCAGTCAGACCACACAGCTGAACACACACGAACACAGCCTGGGTATAATTAAGGAGGGAGCCCAGACACAACGCTGCTCTTCTAGAATGGCTCTTCATTCATGCCAGCAGACACACATACACACATGTGCGCGTGCACGCACACACACACACACACACGCACGCACACACACAGACACAGCTAAAAGGAAATATAATTTTTGCAGCATGTAAAAAGTAACACACAAAAAATAACTTTCAGTGGGAATCATGAACAATACAGGTTAAAGACAGGTAGGCTAGCTATATTCATACAGCAGCTAGTATTCTTCTATAACTAATATTACAAAAAGACAACTGTCTCGCCCTGTGACTGCTGGGACAAGATCCTTCCCCACTGCGGACCTGAATTGGATCAGCGGAAGAAAACGGATGGACAGATCCAAAAAAACAGACTTTTCAAACTTGGTTTGTTTGAACAAACTTAGCGGATCTCTCAGTAATACACCATGGAAGCTGACAGGACGTCTACCGGCCAAACAGACGTCAAATGCTTCTATGGGAGATGTCCATCCAGGGGCCTGAAGCTTAGATAGCCTACTGTTTAACAAATATCCTCCAACGTTTCCTCATCCTTTGTGGAGACTGAAATAATAAACAGCAGCTCAAGTAACATTATACATTAAAAGGCTGGGCGAATTTAAATTTCAAAATGAGATTAGCTCAACGACAACGAACAGAAATCCACACACAAAGCCCCTAACTCATGAAATCATCACTCTCATCAGTCAGAGAGAACATGGACAAGCTGCCAAGGGCTTGCTCAAAGAGAAAAGCTGCGTTTCTCTCCACGTTAGTCGTAACTGATGCAGCAACACGTAAATACAATTCAATTAAATTCAGTAGTGTAGAAGTGAAACACATCCACACACTCGTACCTTTGTCACCAAGCTTATCAGTGCAGTGTCCCGTTTCACACCTAACCTCCTCGCTCAACTCCTGAACTCTCAGAGCTGCCAAATGTATTTTTAGCTTTCAATATTTCCACAGCAGCTAGCACTCATCACTCGCACTCATCATTGGCTAATATCCCACGGTGGCTCTGGTGTTGGTTTTAGCTCATACGGAGAAAGCTGAGTCCAATATTTGAAGAAACCAAGTCAAACCCTGTAAATCCACTCTGAAAATGCTTCTGAGGGGCGATGAAAAGAGATATTTTCACATTACAGAGAACGCTGACTGCGTGCTATCATGGCTTCCCACCTTTTTGGTCTCCTGTGAATTTATGTGGATGGTGTAGACTCCGTTCTTATGGAAACCAGCCTGGTACAAGTCGGCACAATCCCGGAACGTCTCTTCTTCCGCGACCTTTGTACTGTTGGGAACAACTGCAGAGACACAAGAAATTCTCTTATTAGTGAAACACGTTTTTCTCTGTAAAATATTGCATCACAAAGAGAAACGGAGGAAGATTTTATTTTCTGCAGCCTTCGACAAGAGTGAAAGTTCTCTGGAAAACAGCAGTTACCTTAAAAGGAATTGCTGAACATTTTGGAGAGGAATTTTAAACATGAATTTGCTGAGTTAGATGAGAAGATTGGTACTTTTCATTTCGTATCTGATTTAAGTTTCCAATTAAAACCAGTGGCTGAGCATGTGTGGTGGAGAAAAAATGGGGGAAACCACTCAAAAGTTGAAAAATGAAGCCTCAAAACCTCCAAAAAAATCCCCAGTCTCTTATTTGTTTGATGAAGAAAACAAAGAAATTTGGAAATGACAGGATTATTGGATGTGAAAAATGAAGGATCGCAGCAGCGATTTCCATCCTGCCAGGTGGTGTGAAAAGTTGAGGAAGCCTTGTGAGAACTGTGGAGAGATCTCGGGCATTTATTTCCACATGCTTCCGGTTTTTAATCTGAGCTAATCAACCCCTTAGTCCAGCTCCATTTGTGCAAAAACACAAATTGGCAACAAACTGACCAATCTGTCGTATTTACTATCTACATAAATTTAAAAAAAAAATAGGAAATCTCACTGTGAGCGTAATCACCAGATCAATTTTGAGAGCAACTAACTGGTTCGAGAGACGTGAAGTGGTCCTTGTATGGATGTTTTCACACTCTGAGAGAAGGCTTCAGACTCTGACAGACCAGCTGCATCCATCACCATCTGTTGATAATTATGGCGGCGTTATTTTGAAACCAAGCGAGGGGGTAAGGACAAAATACTACAAGCTATAAATTTCAAGTTCCTGTTATAACAAGTGGTTTATATTTACTTTCCAAGCCCTTGTTATATTGGTGGAAATACCTTCCTATTCTCTTTTTTCCTCTCTCTCTCTCTCTCTCTCTCTTCCCCGTTCCTCCATTTCTCCTCTCATAGAAGGGGCTCATCTCAGTTTTCACACCACAGTTTTTATTGTTCGAATCGTTGAGTCAGAGAAAATGTCAGGGTGAGTGATCCTTTGATCCCCTCCACCCTCTCTCCTGGATGCAGAACTTTTGACTAGAGGCGGGATGCTTATTTGGGTGCAGTATCTGAGCATTTTGACAAGGTATTGAGTGTCAGCAACAAGAATCCCCCGCTGTGACAGGTTGACGGAGTGGACCCTTGCTCTGCAGACTCTAATACAACAAAGAACGGCCCTGTCGGGCGGTAATTGACCCCAAGCTGGCAGACAGCAGGACACATTTTAAAGGCCTGAAAGATCACTGTCAGAGGGGAACTTTCTGGTATTCGATCTGCAGCAGCGTGGACGATTATTTCACAATTGCCTTTAAGATCTCCCCCGGTGGAAGAAGACTATCTGCTGAGGGATTGGACTCTCCAGCGTCATAGCGGCTCCCTTGAACAGCTTGCTGCCCAGCTTTGCAAATATTATTTATGTCCCAATATTTATTTACAAAAAAATATTTTGTGGTTCAGCAGGGACTCGTATTCAGCAGGGGGTTCATGTGAAAAGACCAGCAGGGCTTGGGTGTTTGCATAAATCAGGATCCTTGCCAAATGAGCCCAAATACTTGAACTAAGAAGGTTGAGTAAAGGAGCTAAATGGACGACCATAGAGATCACTGCTCCCATGTGACTATAATCAGCGCTCGGTGCCACTGAGAGTTAAAGTGATTAAATACAAGAGCGAGTGATTTTCTTTATTTTGTGTGCTCGCATATCAAGTATGAAAAGCATTACACAATGATGAAAATTCCATCCTATAATACATTTACAGTAATACAGTGATGATTAATACTTGCTCTTGTTTTGGATCTTGCACAGCAAAGTATTAAAATCCTGAGCCTTCCCCTTGGCAGATCCTGCACTTGTCAATTTGATGAACTTGATGCTATTTTTATTCAAGGTCAAACAGACCCCAGCTGGACCTCTAATGAGCAAACTCCAGAAATAACAGAAATCCTAACAGACTTCAAACAGAAATTAGAAGCCAGGTGATATATAAAAATACTCCAGCATGTGCAGCCAGGACAGTGTAGAGTGAAAAAAATATTATTAAGTATAAAAGTGATAAGAGCTAATTGCTAATTATCATCAAACTGCATTGGCTAGATTTCGTGAAAATTCTGGCAGTTACTTCTCTCAGTTTTATTTGGTTAATGCTCTTAAAAGACTGTGTTTTAGTTAACAATTGAAAAAGTCTGACTGTTTAACTACAACCACCCTCTTTTCTCTAACCTGAACCAAGTGTTACCACAACCTAAATCACTATTTGAGGAAAAGGACACAAACCCAAGTCTCTGGCGCCAAACAGAGTTCACGGACTGGAAAGCGACCTTGTTGTTAAATCTTTACCATGCACCAAATATTCTTTCTTGCTACTAAGCAATTTCTTGCACATAGCCTCTTGCTAAAACTCCGACAGGGTTTTAGACAAAAACTTTGTAGTATTTATTCGGTAGACCGATTAAGAATGCTTGCGAAGAACAAGCTGCAGCTGAACGTAGCAAACTAGCATAGCAAACTATAGCAGAACAAAACACTACAAACAAATGAACTGCATAAACTAAAGCAGAGTTACCACTACCTTTAGAAAGGTTATTCAGGTGGAAGGAAATAAATACGCACACTTTACAAGCAGCCAGTGAAGCATAAAGATAATCACGTGCAGCAAGTTTTGTCTGGAGCGTCTAACGAAGTGGTTTACCATGCTGTCATTCTGAGGGCATTACACACAGCAAAGGCCATTTTTTTAGGCTTTGCATGGAACCTTAAAACAATTACACTCTGACTAAGCAGCTGTAAAAATGATGAATGCTATTCATTTAGTTGGATAATAGAACACTGTAAAACAAAATCATATTTAGCAGCCAGATATCTTTTTTTTTTTTTTAGCACAGGGTTCCAAAGCTGAGGTCAGGTATTGTTCATAACAATGTGTGGCTCACTGCTACTCTAATGAGGTTCGGATAACGATTGCAACCTAAATAAGAGCTCCACTACAGCATCTGGTCATCCTGAAAATATCTCCCCAGCCCTCACTTTGCATAGCAACAGCTGAAACACACTCTGAAAACTTTAGTTTTAGGAAAAGCAATCAATGGACAGCTGGTGGGAAAGCACTTTTTTTTTTTTGAGATTTAGTGTTAAAATTCCTTTTTCTAAGTATCTGTCAGGTTCCCCAAACTCAAAGATGATTTGAGTCTACGCTTTAAAGGAAGTACTCAGGCTCAGTTTTCAAAGCGAGAGCTTATTAACGCAAGCGGACGCCCCTCGATGGCATAAAATGCTAAATCTTCACGTGAATGAAAACACTCATTTGTTTCTCAAACAAACTGAAGCCCTCCTGTGAACATAGGAAAACAAAAACTCTGCTGCTTCTGTGCTTTTAAATGCGACTGAAAAACCAGGCCAGTGCATCAGATGACCAGTGAGCTCTACCAACTCCTTCACCTTCTTCAGACAGGGCTTCCCCCAGGAGCTATTACAGTTTGACTTATCTGGGCTGGGGTGAGGAAAGGAAAGACCTCTGACCTGCATGCCCGCCCCAACCTTCAACACCCCCTTGGAAAAGGAAAGGACCAACCACAGAGTAGCAGTGGCCACGTTCCATTTCTATCCCCTCTTATTAAGGCAGCCACCAGTCATAGACTGGGGGATGGGCTCGGACACCACGCTCACCTAACCAACCCTGCAAATGCTACATAAGGTGCTGAATTATGGTCTATAAAAGTATAATTTACAGAGAATTTAATCAATGTTGTTACATTACAACACCCGCAAAACAGAGATCTACAAGTCTTGAATCAAGGCACACATCTTAATATGTGGAATGTGCAGATGATCCATATGGCCCAGGCAGGCCAAAAGAGTCCCAAAAGACCTCCGGTAATTAAATGTAATATATACAAATCCAGACTAAGCACAGAGGCAGTTCGTGACCTTTTTGTGCATGGAACATTAAAATTACAAAAGGCAGCAGCATGATAAATACAAAGCATGTGTTAATCATGTGCAGCAGCTATCCGCTCATGACTCCTTCATCCTTTCAAGCCCTTGTTGTTTCCTGTCTGATGGGAAACGCCGAGAAGCACTGTGGGGTCTCGAGGCGTCTCTGGTGGAAACCCACGAATGGAAATGAGGTTGCAGCTGATCCCCGCTGACACGGACATTCATGCCAAATCTCCTGTGACCAAAGGGATTTTGGGCAAATGTTGGGATCAAATAGGTTTGGTGTTTAAATGGCTGAGAAAGGGGTAAATGAGTTCACTGCGTTCGACCGAACAAGAGAAGTTGCATTGCTGTCGGGTCAAACATTGGGCCAGAAGGGAAATCCCTGGTCTCATATTAAGAGGGAGGGACCCAGAGGAATGAAATAAGCCAATTACTTCACAGACAGGGTCGTGTCGAACGTCTCACTGAAGCTGTGTACACAGACTTTATAAAATTACAGCGTGAAAAGCGATTGTTGTGAAAAGTGCACCACGCTGGTTTATGAGAGCCACTAAACTGCACATCGGGTTACAATAAGCGCGGTGTTTCTTTCTTCGTGCTGCTCTGAGCGGCGCTCGCCGTTATAGCTGGTGCATCCCTGTGTCTCTCAGTGTGGGGTAAGCTTTGTAGAACTGGTTTCCACATGATATCGCAAGGATTGTCAAATCAAAGATATCGTAGCGGAAAGCTCTGACCTGAGGAAGTAAGTAATCCGAAACAGCCTTGCTGCCTCACGGGTCAGACCTAACAGCCAATCCACAAACATTGCGTCTCACATTGTGGTCTGGCAAAGGTCAGCAGGCCTCTTCTTGCATCGGGGGTCATCGTTGGTGGGGATTGAAAACATCTACATGCAGCCAACAGATGACTGACAAGTCTTGCAAAAACATAAACATAAACCTTTTTTCCCATGCGGGGAATGCTGGATGGTCTTGATTTTGCTTTGAAACAAGAGTAAGAATTTAAAGTTAAGCAAGTGTCTCTCTGAGGTTGTATTTACACATGGCAGCAAGTTCAATTTTGCAGCT
>VUQJ01005652.1:7095-46228 GCA_015108635.1 Andinoacara biseriatus
GCGCCGCAGTGGCTCAGTGGTGGAGCAGGTGACCACATGTGTGTCACACACTGCATGAAGGGGCAAAACAGGTTCAAGTCCCGGCCTGTTGACGAGCTGTACGCATATCTTTCCCCCTTTCCTGTCTATCTTCACTTAATAAAAAGGTGCTGTGGCCAGAAAAAAAAGCTGTGTATTTAGGCACTTTATTATTGGCAGCTTGTCACAAAATCACAAAATTTGTTCCCATTTCTTTACTTGAATGGATAAAAAAATGCCAAAGATAACACAGTTTGACAGGCATAAAATTGTATTTTTGCACCAACAAGATTAACTTGGCATGTCTTGGTTCTGTGTGCACACTCTCATAGAGAAAAGTCATGGGAACAAAATCCAGCAAAGACCTGACAGGACCTGAGAGATGCACCTGGCCTTCCAATTGATCTTCCAATTGATCTATCTACTGTTCGCTGAACCCTCGTCAGAAATGGATCAGAACGGTCTCAGTGGAAGGAAGACTATCACAAAGCCTTTCTTAAGGTAAATGAGGAGTAAAGGCTGATGTATGCAAACTGACACAAGAACTGAAAATCAGCGGCAAGTGATTGATCCAAATTTGAAATTTCTTGTTGAAATTATTATCAACATGTATGGAGAAGGTCAGGAGAGGTCAGTGGGTGTCTTCAGTGTCTGTAAAGGACGGTGGATCCTCAGTTACGGCTCAGGGCTGCATTTCAGCCAGTGGAGGATCTTAATTATGAATTATGAATGGAGGGAAGTACAGTCAAATTTTGACCATGTAAAACCATCTGGAAAGTGTCTTTTTTTAATAGCCTGTCATGTTTGGCAGTTTTTGAAAATGGAATCATGATCCGAATGCATTATTGTACCAACGTTCTCCACAGGCGACTCTTGTTAATGTTTGTTATTTCTTTTATTTATTCACTCATTTTGATTATTGTCCAAAAAGTATGACTGCCAGGTCTGACAGGCAGGAAGGAAAGAGTGAGAAATAAAAAAAGAGAGAACAAAGGAGGGAAGAGTGATGAAAATAAAGCTGTGGAAATCTGGTGGGTGGGCTGTTGTTGCGATCTAAGATTTAATACTATTGTCACTATATATTTTTCAGCATCACTAAAAGTTCTTTGGTGCCGAAGGCCTGAGGTCTATGAAAAACCTGCATTACTATGTGTGGTGAATTATTAACATTCAGTTTAACAACCCCTTTAACTGTGCAGCCTCTGAATATGGCCTTGGTGTTATGTTTACCACAAGTTTGTCACACAGCTGTAATTTGGAGCATTTTATCTCTGGTCTTTTTTATTTAGTTCTTTTTCCGGCTGCCTCCTGTTAAAGGTTTCAAAATTCTTGATTTAATGAACAGCCCTGCAAACTCTTATATATTTTAAGCCTGCGTCTCACTCACAGTTGACCTTTAAAATACTGTGAAGTGTTCTGTCTGGCTTGGGTGCACCACCTTTAAGAGCCACTTATCATATTACCCACTTACCTCGGTGAAAAGAAGGCATCCAGTGAAAAAGATTGCAAGCGGTTGATGTCAGTTAAAAAGATTCAGTACAATTACAGTCATTGCAACTCTTGACCATTTACCTCCAGCATGTCAAGGTAAAAGAAACAAAAAGTAATCCACACAACTTTTGGCATTTATCTCTTGCTAAAGGCTGGCATTGCCCTGTCCAACATATGATTGTGGATTATACCGTTACCATGCCACCTGGGTCTTTATTTGGACTTTACCTGCTCTTTAAGTTAATCTTCTGTTGGGGAGAAATTAAAATTTCCCTGAAAATGTAGTTTAGTTCTTTGGAAAAGATTTGTAGAGGTACAGGTTATCCACTTGATATTCAAATGATCAAATAATTAATTTTTATCTCAGTTTAAGAAGAACGTCTAAGAAGAACACCTTGTTCTGAGATAAGTAAAAATGACAAACCCTAGCCTTAAAAATAAAAAGGCAGAGCTAATGTAAAATACAATGGCAGAGATCTCCTATCATCCTTCTGTACCTTACAGACAGATTTACGCAAAATGTAAGCAGGAAGTCAACTTCTCTGTTTCTTTCAGGAACAATGTTTCCAACTATGCCAAGTAAGCAAAACATCTTCCCAACCTAATGGAGCGATGAAGCAGTTGGTACTGTGCCTACAGTATATATGCAGCATCCAGTGATCTTAAAATGTGAAATGCTGCTGTTCCCTACACAGTGTTCACTCTGATTTCAATTTTAAGTGCTGTTCTAAAGCAATTAGCTTCAAGTGAGAGTGGGTTACACATCCCTACAACACTGAGTCTGCACCAGTACAGGCTTATTTCTTTTTCCCTCACCGTATACAGCGCTCTGCATTAATCATTAGTCGTTATTAATGGCTGACTCTCTTTTGTCCCGTCTCCCTCTCCTCAGCCTTAACCAGCAGATGGCTGCCCCTCCCTGAGCCCGGTTCTGCAGGAGGTTTCTTCCTGTTAAAAGAGTGTTTCTTTCCCACTGTCGCCAAGTGCCACGGGGGTCGCTTCGATTGCTGGGTAATTTTTGTGGGGTCTTTACCGTACAATATAAAGAACCTTGAGGTGACTGTTTGTTGTGATTTGGCGCTATATAAAAAAAATTGAATAGAATTAAATTATAACCACACATAAGAAACTGCTTTGTGGCCAGTACTGAGGAAACTCCACACACACACACACTGTGTGAATCATAAATAAATTCCATAACATGGCTTCATGGAAACATATTTTATATGACTTTGTTTTTGAAAAGTGCTTCATAATTTGATTTCTAAGATGTTGAAAAAAAGGGTGCAGAAAAAAGGGTGTCCCAAAACTTGCTGCTGTATTTTCTACTCTTTTTCTAACCTAACCCCACACACTTACGAGGGTTTAAGGGCCAGACTAGAATCGGCATCGAGAAAGACAGAGTAGGATTGTGATATATTGTGTCCTCCCCTTTTACTTCAGAGCATGTGGCAACGGTCTCTGTACAATCTGACATTAACGTCTGTTATCTGATATTGATGAGACTGCTTTAAATCTTCATTGGCTGTGACCATAAAAGTATTGCAGCTGTTTCTTATATATCAGCATATATTTTCACAGGAATGGGCCTGAACGTCAAACCAAACTCAGAGGTAAATGAGGTTATATCCAACCATGTAAATGACACGGTCAAACAGCGCTAATCTTCTGTTATTCACTCCAATCAGACTGCCGTGTGTGAGTAAAAGTAGCAAATGACTGTTTCATGGTGGGCCACAATGGGTAATCCATTAAGTCCTCCTGCTACTTCCTGCTAGTATGTGCTCTTGTCTCCATATAAAGGAGAAAATGGGAAGTAAATGGGGTATTATTAGAAGCAGGAATTAATCTAGATGTCACTGCTTCTCCCAGCAAAGAAAAGTGCTGCTATTTTAAAAAATTAAGTGATTCAGTCAATTTTCTGACAGAATACACCAAAGGAAGCCAGATCAAGCATGAATTGTCCCTGTGGGTGACATTATGGACTATGACTGAGATATGATATAACTGAGTGGAAGTGACATTTCAAAGCAAAAATGAACAAATAATAAAAGGAGCAAATAAACCCTGTCCATCACCAGAGAGCACCTTGCTGCAAACACATTATTAGCAGCACAGGAGGTGAACCTAAAAAAACCCCCCACAATGCATCACATTTAGTATTTTGATGTAGCTATTATTTATCAATAAGTTGAAAAATTAATCACTTTTTAATGTTTGTATTCTGGAATACGTCAGTATCCAGTTGTGTTAAACTCCAGTATACACAGACAGAGCAAGTGTCTACAATATGATTGTGCTCACATTGTTTATTTTATATTTAATCACAATTATAGTATAAAAGTTCAAAATTCTGGGAAGGCTTTCCACAAGGTTTAGGTTAGACAGGAAGGCCTGCATCACAGTCTTCATCCCAGAGGTGTTCTGTCAGGTTGAGTCAGGACTCTGTGCAGGCCAGTCAAGTTCTACCACACCAAACTCACTCATGTCTTTAAGGTCTTTGCTTTGTGCACTGGTGTGCAGTCATGTTGGAACAGGAAGGGGGGCGTCAACAAATTGTTCCCAAAAAGGTGGGAGCATGAAATTGACCAAAACATTTTTGTATGCTGAAGCATTAGGAGTTCCTTTCACTGGAGCTAAGAGGGTGAGCCCAGCTCCTGAAAAACACCCCCACACCATAATGCCCCCTCTACCAAACTTTACACTTGGAACAATGCAGCCAGACAAGTACCGTTCTCCTGGCATCGACCCAACCTAGACTCGTCCATTGGATTAACACGTCTCCACTGCTACAGAGTCCAGTGGCGGTGTGCATTGCATTGCGCTTGGTTGCTGTTGCTCAGCCACGGAAACCTATTTCATGAAGCTCTCTACACACTGTTTTTGAACTAATCTGAAGGCCACATAAAGTTTGGAGGGGTGTAGCAACTGACTGCAGAAAGTTGGTGACCTCTGCGCACTATGCACCTCAGCCTCCGCTGACCCTGCTCTTTGATTTTATGTGGCCCACCACTTCGTGGCTGAGTTGCTGTTGCTCCCAATTACTTCCACTTTGTTATAATACCACTAATAGTTGACTGTGGAATATTTAGTGGCGAGGAAATTTCAGGATTGGATTTGTTGCATAGGTGGTATCCTATCACGTTACCACACTGACATTCACTGAGCTCCTGAGCACGACTCATTCTTTCACAGTCTGCATGCCTAGGTGCTTGATTTTATACACCGCTGGCCATGGAAGTGATTTGAACACCTAAATTCAATGATTTGGATGGGTGAGTGAATACTTTTGGCAGGATAGTGTATGACATGTCTCTCTGAAATGGGGAACTTGACTCGACTGGTTGCATTTGGATTACATTCCAATGCACTGCTGATTGCCTGTTATTTTAAATTTATGACCTGCAGCAACTATATTGACTGAATATAAGTAGTTAATGTGAACGTCTGTTTAATGTGAATTTATGTGTACGTAGACAACAACAGATTCTGCAATTTTCACTGACGTATGACAATTAATCTGTGAATTATCACAAACAGATTGCATGTAATTGCCAGTTTGACCCCATTCACACTCACTGCAGATTGACGGCAGACTGACTGTCTCATTGTAGAGTTTATCACTGTCTCGATGCATCAGACTTGCTTTGAATGTGGCAACTGACTGTGAGTGGTTGCAGACCTGGTCCCTGTCTTCGGAGCAATCATTTCAAAAGCAACATGACTTCAAGTTTATTGCACACAGTTGCAATAATATTGGTTACGCCACGGTCTCCCACCACTCCTTTCCCCAGAATTACTGTAGCATAAAGTTTATGTTTTGTGCATCTTGTTGCACAAAGGTGTGAGGTTCTTGTTCTGACCTTTGGGTTCTTCAGCACTGTACATACTGTGAATCTCTGCATAGTGCCAGTATGTCCTTTGGCTAAATAAAAAGAAAGAAATCGCAGTTTTTGACACCCTGGTATTGAGGGCAGACTTCAAATTACTTATGATTGAAAATGCATTTAAAAATCAAGAAAACTGTAAGGAGAGTAAAATCTGAGTTTTGTATTTAATCTGATGACTCATTGACATTTTCCACATCTTAACAGGTTTTACAGAAAACCTCCGTGTAATGAAAGTAAATAAAAATACAGCTTTGGAATGCTATTTACAGACACAGTTCCTGGATGCTTTCTTAACACCCCTAAAGACACAAATATATCTGAGGCTGACATTTCTTATATTGAAGGCACAATCGAGGCTAAATGTGTGAGGAACCAAGACTGTGGTTTCACAGCCATACTTGCAGATCTGCAGCTGAGACACCCTGCTCACCCTGATAGTATAAATGTGCTGACATAAAGCAGGTATAATGTCAACCATGTTCTTATATTAGTTTATTAGTGTGCTAAGAATAAACTATCGGAAATGAAATTATTTTTGTGGATATTTTATTTTAAACCATAGGACTAGAGAAGCAGTCATGTTCATCCCTTGATATCCAAGAGATAATAACATGGTTACATTAAAGTGTAATTGTATGCACTATGCATCAAAGCAAGCAAGGTCATTATTTTCTTAAAATAAATTTTTCAAAGCTACAAATTTTGATATGAAAGTTCTCTGGGTTCCTATTAGGTTGCAAAAATGTTAGGTTTTGTTAGGTTGCAACCTAACATATAAGATGCTACAACATTGCTATAGTTTAACAAACTTTTAATAATGAAAATATTACTTAAAAAGAACAAACTGTAACGATCCTGTTCAGCCAGTGTTTTGAGTTTTTGTGGACTTTAAGGTGTTGTTTGTGTTGTTAGATCCTTGGTTTACGTGGTACTTATATTTTGTATCTTGTATATTCTCAGAGGGAGAGAGTTCCAGACTCGAAGGGCCACTGTTGCAAAAGCTCTGTCTTTTTTAGTTTTCAGCCTTGTATGATGTACAGCCAGTAGGCCCTAATGACATGACCTGCATGAGGGAAGCATGTATATAGAACTTAAATAGAATTGGTCCTGGCACAGAACTCTGCGGAACTCCATAATTAACATTAGAATGTGAAGAAGACTTCCCACTCACATGAAATTTTTACCTTTAATACCTACAGCATGCTCTAATCTCTGTAATAAAATATTATTAGTATTGAGTGCTGCACTGAGGTCTAGCAGGGCACACAGAGATGAGTCCACTGTCAGAGGCTCTAAGAAGATCATTTGTAACCTTCACTAATGCTGTTTCTGTGCTGTGATGAATTCTGAAACCTGACTGAAACTCTTGAAATAAACCGTTCCTCTGCAGATGATCAGTTAGCTGTTTTACAACTACTCTTTCAAGAATTTTGGAGAGAAAAGGAAGGTTGGAGATTGGCCTATAATTAGCTAAGACAGCTGGGTCAGTGATGGCTTTTTAAGTAGTAATGGTTTATTACAGCCACCTTGAAGGCCTGTGGTACATAGCCCATTAATAAAGATAGATTGATCATATTTGAAATTGAACTTTTAGTTAATGGCAGAATGTCTTTGAGCAGTCTTGGAGGAAGTAACTATTGACGTTAACTCAGAAAGACCCATAAGAGAAAAATAATCTAAATTAATATCGGTAGTATTGAAAGTAGCTGTACACAAAGATCATCTCTGAGATGGTTCAGAATATTTTTTTCTCCAATCTTTAAATATTATATTCTATTTAAGTTCTATATATAAATATTATTACACTTTATTCTAATCTGTTGCTGAGTACATCCATCCATTTACTTCTGCTTATCCTGTAGGGTTGTGGGGGGCTGGAGCCTATCCCAGCTGACATAGGGCGAGAGGCAGGGTACACCCTGGACAGGTCGCCAGCCTGTCGCAGGACCAACACAGAAAGACAGACAATATTCACACCTATGGGCAATTTAGCATAATCAATTAACCTAACCTCAGTATGTGCATGTCTTTGGACTGTGGAAGAAAACACCCGGGGAAAACCCACACAGACATGGGGAGAAAATGCTCCACAGAGAGAGAGAGAGAGAGAGGCTCAGACCAAGGCAGAATTAAACCCAGGCCTTCCAGATGGTATTCTAACTGTGAGGCAGCAGTGCTAACCACTGCACCACCGTACTGCCCTGTTGCTGAGTCTCTTTTACATTTCTGGGCTGGCAGCTACTAGAAAAGCGAGCACACACAAATACCTAGCAGTCAATAAAATTTCACTTTGATCTGCCAAAAAACTAAAGAGATTCCCACATTTCGTCTATTAATCCAGTAACACTTAATCTTTAAATACATCCAGTTAAAGTTTCAGAGCTCTAATGCAGTCCCTTTCTGTGAGTGCGCACAGAGCCTGACGCACAAAGTCCTGCTTAACAGAGCATGTTGATAACCACTGCTGTGGTATCTCCAACAGGAGCTTTAGGTTTTGGTGAGCCTCCTAATAGAAAGAAAGCCTGGTTGTGTTGATATTCCTTTTTTGTATATCCCTCAGTTTAATGAGGATGACAGAAGGACAGTAACAGGATGATGAATGTGCTGGTGCACTGAGGGCATGGGTGGCAGTTCCAAATTGTCTCTGTTCACACTGATGTCATTCCTAACGCGTCAAATATCTCTATTTTGCTCTATTTTGCTTCTCACAGTTATGCACAAGAACTCTTTTGCTATTTGGTGGCTTGACTCAACAACTGTGGCAACACTGGAACAGTTTAGAAGGCGGGTCCATGGCGCTGATGTTTGCTTTGGTTTATACCAGTGGTCCCCAACCTTTTTTGAGCCACGGACCGGTTTGGCATTAGAAAATCTTTCCACGGACCGGCCTTTAAGGTGTCGCGGATAAATATGCTACAGCGTTCTCTGGTTGCCATGGTAACGTTTAAAAATGACTTCAAAAGAAGATATACCTCAAAAACAAATAAAGTTGAAATCTCCTCAGTCGGATTCAAATGGCCCGTGGAATTTCATCTGATGTAAAAAAAAAAAGAAATAAAAAATCCATCATAAGTCAGATAAAATCAGATTCTTCAAAACAGACAGTTTGGGGTCTAATATCGAATTTCGCTGCAAATGCTTCTGCTTCATCTCTTGATCTGCTTCAGAAAAATTTATAATCTCATATTTTTGTTGTTTTTAGTGTGTGTGTGTGTGTGTGTGTATACACACACACTAATAACTATAGTTGCGTATTAAAGAGCCAATGCATGAAAGTGGGCGGACGGGAGCTGAGGCGCGCTTTAGTGCTAAACTCATCTGACTAATGTGATCACATTTAATTGGAAATGCATTAAATTAATGTTTCATCCGAGCTAGGTCAAAATGCAACTGATTTAGATGATGATTTTATTGGAATTATAGGAAAAATCGGGACCTGCTGAAGCCACCTGACTATAAGCGAAAATACAATTTGTGCGACTTGGATTTAGGCGATTTTTACTGAATAAAGCGCATAAAAATACAACTTACTCTAACGCTGTGTGAGCCCTGAGCTTGTTTCTCTGCAACTCGTTTTTGCTAGCTTGTGGGTTGCACTGGTAAATAAACTAGTTCTTAGATGGCGCTTTTCTAGCCTGTTGAGCACTCAAATATTTAAACCAGCGTTATGTAGGTCAACCAACCAATTTTGTTAGACAGCCGCGGGAACCAGCGAAGCTTGTGGGTTTAATTTTAGCGGTGAGTGACGATCACATGACCGAGAAAAGCAGCTTGAAAATAAATAACTAATAAATAAATAAATAAAGAATAAATAACTTTTCTAATTTTCTGAAGGACATTTTATTTTGAAAAATGGGTGAATTCTCTCCATTACATTTGTCTATAACTCCCTCTTGAAGATGCTTGTCTCAGCCATGTGAAACGTCACCGCTAAAATTAAACCCACAAGCTTCACTGGTTCCCGTGGCTGTCTGACAAAATATTGGTTGACCTACATAACGCTGGTTTAAGTAGTAGAAAAGCACCATGTAAGAACTAGTCCATTTACCATTTACCAACAACACCGGGTCAGCAGTGAGGTGGACCCAGACATCAAGCTGAACACAGTACGAAGGCTGTATGTACACAAAACACGGCAACAGCGGCTGGGTTTGGTGGTTGGCTGGAGAACGGTACCTGTCTGACATTGTGCCAAGTGTAAAGTTTGGTGGAGGGGGGTTATGGTATGGGGGTGTTTTTCAGTGGTTAGACTCGTTTTCACATTTCTTAGTTTAGGTAATTGGTAATTTTGATTTTTCCTATAGGTGCAAAGTTAATAATTAATGGAAGGGGGAGTTGCAGAGACAGGTCTTTCTGGGATTATCACTGTCAGCAACTGGATGGATGGATGATTATGTCATCATAATCACTGTATACAACATTTATAAAAAACGTAATGGCCAGTGCAGCTTTAATAATGTGTATTCACGTAGTCATATTGTTTAAATATCTGTATATATTTGTGTCTCTTTGCTTCATCACTGTTGCATGAGTAGTGCTTCCACACTTTGTGTAGTGCAGCATGTTTGTTTGGAAGCGTGAGCATGAGTTGCTGCTGCAAAGTGATTCCTGGGGAATGCAGTGCAAACCACAAAGCATTTATAACTTAAACACAGATCAGTAAAATGTAAGGAAGAAATACTCAACAGTTTGGACCTAGCTAAAACACAAGAACTGAACTGTTTCTCTGATACCAGAACATTTAAACATTTACCAGTTTGCAAGCTTTTGTTTTGAGCTTTAAGTCAGCCAATATATAAAACAAAAAGTATCCTGTTAAAATTCTTGTCAATGTCTTACCAAATTAGCTTGTTTGCTTTTCCTGTCCTTTCTTACCAATTACTGTATTATGAGCCTGAATTACTGCCATCTGGCACATAAGAAATGTTCAGAACACAGAAATGTTCTCACTGCATGTGGCAGAGCTATAAAAATATTATCTGTTGCTGTAGACAATTCCATGTGTGGAATATCCAAATATTTCACTTACAAAATTAGATTGAATAACCTCAGGAAAACCTGCATGATTCATGTACAGTACCAGGCAAAAGTGTGGACACACCTTCTCATTCAATGTTCTTTTTATTTTTCGTACATTGTAAATTAATACTGAATTCATACAGACTATGAAGTATTATACATTTAAACATACATGAATATGTATAAGGAATCATGTAGTAAACTTAAAAGTGTTAAACAAACCAAAATATGTTTTAGATTCTTCAAAGTCGGCCCCTTTGGCTTTGGTCACAGCTTTGCACTCTTTGCATTCTCTCAGTCAGCTTCATGAGCTCATCACCTGAAATGTTCTCCAACAGTCCTGAAGGAGTTCCCAGAGGTGCTGAGCACTTGTTGGCTGTGTTGCCTTCACTCTGAGGTCCACCTCATCCCAAACCGTCTCAGCTGGGTTTAGATCAGGTGATTGTGGTTAGCTGCTAACTCTGATGGATGTATTCTGTGTTACAGAGGAAACTCTTGGTCTTCCTTTCCTGGGCCGGTCCTTGGTATTCCTCGGGGCGGTATCCTCGAGTGCCGTCGTAAAACCTTTGATGGTCTCGAGGATACTTTCAAAGTCTGAAATCTTTCAGAATGATCTTCATTTCTCAAAGTAATGATAGACTGTAGTTTTTCTTTACTTAGTTGAGTAGTTCTCGCCATAATCTGGATTAGAGTATTACTCAAACAGGGTAC
The DNA here is from genome assembly GCA_015108635.1 of Andinoacara biseriatus. NCBI lineage: Eukaryota > Metazoa > Chordata > Actinopteri > Cichliformes > Cichlidae > Andinoacara > Andinoacara biseriatus. The sequence goes on from VUQJ01005652.1 coordinate 18,225, forward strand.
TGTATACCAACTCTACCTCTGCACAACACAACTGATGGTCTAGAATTAAGAGGGCAAGAAATTTAAGAAATGAACTCTAGACAGGCACAACTGTTACCTGAAAACCATTCAGGTGAGTGCCTCCAAGAGAAAATGCCACAATGTGCAAAGCTCTGATCTTTCTAAATGATTAAAACCATCTGAATTAGAAGGTGTGTCCAAACATTTGACTGGTAATGGATGTCTTGCTAAGGTGGCAGAGAAAAGGATATGGATAAAACAATAAAAATTCAGAGTGCATAACCATGAGAATCTTGGCAAACTCAACCGTTACATGCATCCAGCCATCCATCCATTTTCTTCTACTTATCCGATTCAGGTTCAAGGAGAGGCTGGAGCCTCTCCCAGCTGTCATAGGGTGAGGGGCAGGTTACTATATGCAGTCACACCTTCAGGGAGTAACCTGCCCCTCACCCTATTTCGTTGACAAAATATTTTGGTCATAGTTTTCATAAATGACCCTCCTTTTCATGACGAAAACGAGACGATAATGAAATTTAAACTTCCTGAAAGGATAAAAACGATGACTAAATTAATTGACACTTTCATCAACAAATGAAAAGGAGATGAAAATGTCTGGTGGGGACGACATCCAATCAGAACTGATTTAATTTTGTGACAGGGCAGGACAAGTTAGGAAAACATCCAATCTAATGCACAGTTGCAGAAGTTTGACCTAAACTCGGGAAGGACAAACTGACCTGTTACTTCTGCTAGAACTAAATGATGTAAACAATGTCAGCAGGGAGAAAGAGCAGAGCCGATGTACGGACACATTTCTGCTTTGATGTCATGAGAAACAAATCGATGTGTAAACCATGTGACTCGGCTAAAAACACGACAAATCTTAAACGACATCTGTGAGCCAGTCAGCCCGATCTCCATGCAAAGGGAAGCATTTTAATGTCATGCAGGGTAAAGTGTTTTTCCCAGTGTAGCTTTTAGAGAAAATGAGTTATTTACAAGATTCTGGCCACTTATAAAATGTGTTCAAAGTGCTGCCCATTGTGTTGTCAATGCAACCCTCTTCTCCCACTCTTCACACACCGCTAGCAACATCATGCATCCACATTTTGGCAAATCCAACACTGGACCAGTTTCACGAAACTTGGCAAGCAGTTTGCTAACTGTAGCATGGGCGATGGGTGGTCTCGTAGGGTGTCTTGCATTGAAATCTGCTGCAATGACCCGGTTACTGCATTCACCAGACATCAACACAATTTCCTCCCATATACTAATGTGCCACAAACAGGTAGTTAATATCACCAACCATTCCCATTTTATTAAGGTGTATCCATATAAATGGTCCACCCTGTATTTTTAACTATATTTCAACTAAGTTCTTACTCAAATTAGTCATCTAAAATAGACTAATACTAAAATTATTCGGATGACTAAATTATGACTAAAACTAAATTTACTTTTCGCCAAAAGACTGTGACTAAAACTAAATCAAAATTTGCTGTCAAAAGTAACACTGATTGCCACACCATATCACTACTGATTATTAAATATTTTTCAGTTACTTTAAGTTTTTAACATTATTAAATATTCTTAGAGGATTCTTAGAGTTTAACTGAGTTACTTAAAAATTGCATTTATTGGCTACAGAAGTTAGTTAGGCCTTTTCTTCTGATTCCAGTCTTCTCTGTATCCCCAGAACCAGAACCAAACATGGAAAAGCAGCTTTCAGATTTTATGCACCTTTAATCTGGAACAAACTCCCAGAAAACTGCAAAACAGTAAAACACTAAATTCCTTTAAATCAAGGCTGAAAACCACCTGTTTAAAACTGCTTTCGATTCTGCTCTACACAAAATACCTTATTACACACTGACCATCTCCCCATGATTATCACGTGTATCTGCTTGATGGTTTTTATGATTTTGTGTGGTGTACTTGATTGATGTTTTAGGCTTTTAATGATTTTACTCCACAATTGTTTGATTATCTTATGATGTAAAGCACTTTGAATCGCCTTGCCGCTGTAATGTGCTATACAAATACATTTTTACTTAGTTTTTTACTTGATGTTTTTGATATTGTTTTAGACTTAGAGTAATTGGGGACAAATTCTATTTTTGCCAATTACCTATAATGGCAACATAAACACATACTTCTAAAGACATGTTATGGAAATTTCTCATTTACAAACACATTCATATCCATCCATCCATCCATCCCTTTGAAGGCTGGCTGCATAGCCAGGATGGTGACCATTCAGTGCAGCTGTTCACTCTCCATTTTTTGATCATTATCAGGACACAATCTGGGTACTCGTAGTGTAGCTCATGTAGCCATACTCTCCATGTAAATGCACAAAGAAAATAACACATTTAAGTATGGAAGTACACAACCGGAGACAAAACAAATGTTTAAAAAGTCACACAGCTTTTGCACAATTTCACTGAAAATAAACATTAAGTCTTAGGAATGCTTTAGAATTGTGACGAGGTACAGATCAGCTTGAAAGTGTCACATTTTTAAGCTTTGGGGGTGGCTCAATAATAGACAAACGTATAGCACTGCTATGATCACTGTCAGCTACGGTGCAGCACGGTAGGGGTAGCATCATGCTTTACAGGCTCTGAGCAGCAGGGACAGTGAGAGTTTAGTTCAGTTTTCTTTATATGGGGCCAAACCGCAATGACATTTGAAGGCACTTTATTTTGTAAGGTAGGCTCGACAGGCTGAATCAAGCACAGGGTGGGCCCTCAGTCGTATCTACCAGGAAGATTGGGACAAACTAAAATAATAGAACGGGTACCTTTAAAATGTGAATCGTGAATAGCTAATTCTTAGCCTCTTACCCTCCGACGGTGACGATGCACTCCAGTTTTACATTACCAAAGGAACGATGGCTGAAACATTTGTAAATAAAACCTACAGTATTACATATAACTTATTTAAGCACATGTGGTCACTGATCATCATTTCTTGATAAATGTAGAGTGCAGTTACATGTGCGGGCAGAAGTGGGTGTATACAGTTAATGCTCCTGCTGATGTAAGCGGTAAATACTGCCTCACCCTGCTGACCCACATCAAGAGAATGATAATTACATACTATGACTCTGTACAATACTTCAGTTAGGCACATAAACCATGAAGTGGTTTTGCAGCAGAGCTTCATTAACAGGATGCAGGTCTCATAGTTGCTTTTACTCAGTGGAACTCAAAATAACAGCTTAATGACTGAGTTTTACAAAAGCAAATGCAGATCATAAACTGACTAGAAGCACGCCATAACAAAAATTTAACTAGGAGCTAAATGCTAGAAATCTCTAAAGCTTGAAAAAAGGTGACTGGACTTTTTTGTTTCTTGAAGATGTTTCTCCTCTCATCCGAAAGGCTTCTTCAGGTTGCAGCCAAATGGTGGAGAGACCCAGGTATTCAAACCCCTGTGGGCGTAGTCCCCTGGAGGTGGTTATGACCCACAATTGTTCATGTGCATAATCACAGTAGAGAATATTCACGAACAAACAGTGAAAACTCTCATCTCACTCTCACTCTTTGAGGATGACAGTGTTGGACAGGGAAGACAGATGGTTTGAAAGAGGAGGAAAAGAAGCATCTACAGCAGGAGTATTCAATTCAAATTTAAAGTAGTCCAGTCAGACAAAATTTCACACGGCTAAGGTACATATGCATATACACACACACATAGTATATATATATATATATAAAACGAAAAGCCTGCAACCGAAGGTCCTGCTCATACCACCAACCTTACTGCTTTAGATTCTGCCATAGATTTCATTTCATGATTCTTTGAGTTTCACTAACATGTATATTTAAAGCTGTGCACACAAAAGCTAAACTGCCATAGGTTCATCACAGGGTGCTTAATGCAACACCATGTTTATTGTAATCAATATTTTGCTTTGTATAACTACCTTGCAACTGGAGGGTTGCTGGTTCGAGTCCCCTCCTGAATGCATGCTGTCATTGTGTCCCTGGGCAAGACACTTAACCCACATTGTCAATGTGTTGTGTGGTTGGTGTTTGGTGGTGGTCGGAGGGACCGTAGGCGCGGATTGTCAGCTTTAGTCACACTGCCCCAGGGCAGCTGTGGCTACATTAGTAGCTACCACCACCAAGTATGATTGAGGTGTGAATGAATAGTGCACAAAATTGTAAAGCATCTTTGAGTACCATGAAAAGCGTTATATAAGTGTAAGGCAGTATTATTATTATAATTAAGTTTTCATGTCTTGCTGCTGTTCTCTGCCACCATTGGGCCAATAACGTGAACGGATTCCAGACTTTCTTCAGTACTTACCAAAGTTTTAAGAATGCATCTGCTTCTTCTGTTCATTACAATCGACACTAGACATCATGTGTACAAATGATTCCTCCCCACTGTGATAAAACTTGATAGGTAGAGAAGTGAAGTGCTTCTCTCCATATCGCTGATTAAAAATTGCCTCTTGACAGGGAGAAAGGGCAGCGGAGATGAAAACATCCTCCCAAAACACACAGAGGCCTGATGATGCCATTCTGTTGTGTATCTGTCTTTCTCACCCTCTGCAGCTTCTGTGGCTCCTTGGGTCAACTTTTTTTATTAAAACAGTGAGATATGGCAGACACTCATACCCATAACTGCACACTGGGACCTGAGGTCATTCATCACTTCTCAGAGATACAGAAACAGAGAGATTTATACAATCCTACTTCTGTATGTATATAAAAATGCACATTCACTCAATTTCACATAAATATGTTTACACACACACACACACACACCCTAACCCTAAAGCAGATGACATGGTGTAATCTTGCTCTTGAATTTCCTGCGTTGGTTTCTCTTCTCAGGTTACTGCTACTTTATCTATTTGACTGGGTGGATTAGAGCCAATTAAAAGTCACTGAGCTGCAGCTACAGAGGATCAATTAGCTGTCCAGCACTAATTTTTGGCTGCAAAATTAAACAAGATCTACAACAAATTTTGTCTTAATGCTTGAGCAGACTGAATTGAATACAAATCTGCAGCAATCACCACAGAAGAGGCAACATTGGTCTGCAAATCAGCTCCTTTTAGACATTCAATACAAAGAAGCCAAAACACCAGCGCAAAGGTCCACAGCCTCCTCAGATCTTTGCATAACTCGCTGGTTAATGGCCTCACTTATATCTTAAGTTTTAGTGTTTTGCCAAAGGCAGAAACACCGGATCAGTACTTTGGGGCACCACTTCAAGGAAAGATCATAGGGCTGAGGAGGGTGGAGGAGCTTCATCTCTGTTGATTATTCAGCCTCTCCCTCTCTCTTTCCCCACACGGTCTGTTGGCCCAGACTGAATTGATAAAATAAGACTCCTCTTTTCAATACGCCTCACAAATGATCACTCCGGAATGCCAATATTTCTGCTGTCTGGGGCATTTTTCTTGACCCACGGTGAGGGGCCCAGAAAGCCGGGGTCACAGATTTATAGGCCAACATTGTTTTATTAAACACGTCTCATTGGCTTTTCTGCTATATCAAGTTTGATACTATGTAGGTTATGCAGTGCATATTTATAGTGTCATTGATCGGGACTGATTTGGTATCTTGTTGGATAGCAACAGCTGAGCTATGGTTGGCACTCCGGCTCAATACTGCATCATACACACAGAGTCTATTTAAAAGCTGATCACAGCTTCCAGGTCTGAAATGTGAAGGTGTTTTTAAAAGTGAGTTGTTGATGCCTCACAGGCCGTCTCTTCCTGTTACCTCCATAACTTGAATGTTCAAACCAACACATATGTCAGTATTGTGGTCCTTGTAATGGTCACTTGAGGCTAGCTCCAAACATGAGTCAATTCCCATAGATTTCCATGTAAAGTCGGAATGCAATGGGAATAATCATATTGAATAATGTCCTTGTAAGGTATGCTTTTAATTCATGCTCGCTTTCATTTAGGGTTAGGGTTACATGTTCTATTTTATCCTCACTGTTAATTTAACACTTTTTCTCATGATAATGAGCAGAAAGGAAAATGTGGAGATTTATTTTCAGCAGACAGCAGATTTCACTCTTGTAGGCGCTGATACAAGAGCCAATATCTGACCTGGAATGTTCTGCTGAATGTTGTACATGTTTGTGTTTCCTCTGCTGGGAAAGATATGAGAGCAATGAAATGCTCATAGGACATAAGGAACTTTACTGCTCTGTCCAATGTGTTTCTCATTCACCAGTTCATCAATGCAAGGCAGGACTGAAGGCCACAGATACTGACTTGAAGGTGGGGCCATGGAGTTTAGTTTGACTCAGCAAAAGTCACTTAAGCCTTACTGCAGAAATCTGTGTCACCTCATCCACCAACAGATGTTAGTGAATAGCTTTGCTAAAGAAGATTAAGGGAATCAGATGAACTTTAACTCTATATGTGTACTTGATCGTTTAATGCTTCATATACTAGAAGGAAAATATTTATGCTATGGCTTCATTCTATTTCTGCGCTTGTTCCTGATGTTATTAAGTGTGTGACTGTGGAGGTGGGGGCTGTGTGTTGTTGTTTTGTAAGACAGGAAAAATATTCCTATATTGGAAAAGCTCAGTTGGTAAACAAAGACATTCTACTGCACAAGTCAAAGAACAGTGTCAGCTCAGCCACTTGGCCCTCGGTGCAGAATAACAGGCCATGGGTGACGTCTGTGACAATAAGAAGGTTGTAAAAGTGACAATGATTCTGGCTCTGATAAAAATAACTGCTTGGACCATCACTTTCATTGTGTGATCCATCCTGAAGAATTTAGAAAATGCAAAATAGAACAGAAAGTCTGAAACTGTGCCCTCCTCAGCAGTTCTAAAACTTTGCAGTTTGGACCCTTGTGCTGGCTCAGTTCTGGCCTGCAGACTGGACAAACCTGGGATACAACCACAAACTGGGATTGTCTCCCCCTACTGACCCACAGCTGCCCCAAACGTTGCTACATGTGTTATTTTTCCTTTGATTTCAGATCTTTTCATGTCCTTTATAGTTAGTGCCTTATAATTTCTTTCAAACTCTCTTGCACTGTTTCCAAAGAGAAGATCTGAGAAGCAGGTTTGAACATCGTTGCCACTGTTGGTTCTCCTTAGTGAACTCAAAGCACTTGCTGTTCCACACAGTCTTTATTTAAATTGTTGCTATATACAAAGATAGATCTTGCTCCACAGCTCTATACTGACTCAGTTTTTCTCCTGTGACCCTGCACCTACTGAGAAAGGTTCATTAGCAGATGCCAGGCGTGCCATTCTCTTCAGCTGGTACTTCTCCATCACTGTTCTGCCTCACTGCTACTGCTAAGCTGGAAAACGTTCCTGACACTATGGTCAGGACATTGTTGGTCTGACCAAATGAAAACCAAAGAGTATTTCATCTTGCCTTTTATTTCTATAAGTTGTGTTGTCCATTATGACATCTCAGATTGCAGCAACACTGCTACAATCTGAGCTCTACACTGCTGTAACCAATTCATACCAATTTTACAGTTTAATATCCTGTTTTAATCCTTTTCAGGGTCGCGGGGGGGGATGGGGGTCTGGAGCCTATCCCAGTTAACACGTATACCCAGATAGAAATCTTTTAACAAGAAGTCCAAATTCATATAAACAGACCTAACTTGAAAGATGACATCTTCTAACTCGTGAAATTATGCATGTTTAGGATGTGGCTTAATCTAAGTCATCATCATTTATGTCCATGAATTTAATGAACACATGAGAGCAGGTGACACCAGCTTCAGATCCTAAAGAGTGCAGATCTATGAATCAGTGGTCTATACTGGTTTGATTTGAGAATTCAGCTTCTTCTATTGAGTTCTCTCAATCTGCTTTAGTTCTAATTAATTAAATACTCAACTATTCTTTTGTACACACACACACACACACACAAGCATGTGCAAACAAAGTCACACTGGGCCATGTGGGACTGTTTGAACATGCTGCTCAGCCAGACTCATTTGTCTGCTCCTCCAGTCTGCACCTCAGTAAGCCTCTACCAGCCTCATAAAAATGCCAGCTGAGTTTACGTCAGGCCGACTGGGCTGCAAATTTCTCCCCAAGTCTGTGGCCTAGCAGACACACACAGCCCCTTAAAGCTCATAGGAAGTCAAATGAAGGCTGATAATGAAACTGATATATCCTTTAGCTGAAGAGCAGAACCCCACAGCTGCCTCCTGTGGGCTACAGGAAATGGTTAAAGCTTTGAGAAGTCATCTGCTTGCATATCTGCAGGCAGTAGGTGGGCTGTAATGGCAGCCAGAATTTTCGTGTTGCCCAGAGGAATCCATTTCAGCTGGTTAAAAATAGAACATAAATCAGATGCAAAAAACGTAAGTGCATCAAATGAAACAAAAACCAAACTGTGACGGATACACTTTGATTTCTGAGGGTCTCATTTGCATAAAATGGGAACAGAGGAAAGAACAAGGTACATGAGATAAGATTAGAGCACACCGTGATAAAAAAGTCCAGTAGGCTACACTGTCATCAATAAATGTGCTGCAAAGCTTAATAACACATACTCAGGATCTTCAGGGTGTGTTCATGATGCCATGTAGATTCTGTTGTATTGATCCATCACTTATGCTGCTGTCCTCAAGGTATTTTGGTGCTAACCTCAGAGAAAGGGACTAGTTCTTTGGTGGAAAGTGTGACTCATTGTTTTTAGAAAAGCATGTTACTGTTTACTGTAACAATGAATATCTGAAGGTCTTACAAGTGTTTAATCCATGGGAGCAGGTCAAAAAATAAAGTATGCAGTAAGAATGCTCATGAGTTTAACCCTGGTACCTTTAGATTTCATTTGCTTTTGTAAATCAAACCTTTTCAGTGTTTACAATATGTACAACGTGATCTTGTGCAATCAGCCACTGGTTCAGATTTGACTAGATTGATTGATGAGGTTTCTGTAGTCGTAGCACAGGGCAGCTGTAGCATTAATATGACTTCTCTCTGTATCACTGCAGGTTTGTCTTAGGTAGTATTTGTTTGTCCTTTTTGGTTGAAAAAGAATTAATAATGTTACCATCTGCTTGGATATTCTTTTTGAATGTTGCCTGAATGCTCTGCTTGTGAGGTATATAGTTTGCTAGAATTTTCCTATATGATCCTTTTATCAATTAGCATGCTGACATTAGAGGCACATATGTGATTAAAAAGCCCATTAACTCTAATCTAAGGCTCTCCATTCACAACTATTTAGTAACCAATAACCAAATCATGTTTAAGACATACCCATGAGTTAGCTTTCTTTATTGCAATAATTTCTATTACTTTGTAAAGTAAAACCACTACTGTGGAAACAACCTCATTATCCATCTACAGTCATACTGCAGACCAGAGAATGAACATCAGTATTTCAGCCATGTTTGCTGTGCAGTTTTTTTCCCACTTCATTTGTATTCATTTACATCTCTTAGCTTGTTTTGTTATTTGTACATTTATATTTATTTGTTGTTGCTTTTCAAAGTAATTTTGCACTAGTGTTTCTTTTATATGAATGCAAAGTCTTTTTTTTAAATCTTGTACTAACTTTGAGTCTCCTTGTGTTAATTTCACATCTCTGTGAATATAGATTCACAGCTGTAGTCTGTTTATTCCCATATGACAATATACAGGAATATGATCTGAAGTGTGAGCCAAACACAAAAATGTTACACGCTCTTTAATGCTGTAATTCTAGAAACAACACCATGATATTGAATTCTGACAAATAATTTGATTCCTCAGTTTTACAGACTGATTACGAGCAGTTCAGCCACTGTAGCTGCTTTAAAAAGCAACAGTGTTTTTTGTCTGGCCACGGTGGCTTTGACAGGTGCAGTAATTGAGTCATTTCCTTTGGAAGCTGCTCGGCAATTGATTGATTTGGATCAGTACAACTGCCCGCTTTTAGATAATATCATAATCCCAGCTTTCTCAGGCTGCTATTGATTCACATGCTCATCGTTATGCAGACAGTTTGCTGAGTTTAGAAGTTTATAGCAACCAAAGTGCATGAAAGATGGTGTGAAAACTTGGGAGGCGAAAAAGAGTAATCGTTCTTGTCATGCATTAAAAACATCATTAATCTGTTCAAGTCAACTTCTTCTTATAAGTATATTACTTTACAAAGCTGACGGGCCCACAAAATAATAGTTACAATTCACAGATGTGTATTATTTTTATGACCTCGGAGACCTCAACCTAATGAAATATTTGTTACAAGCAATTTATAAGTTTGCTTTGCTGAGTTAAGAACTGGGGACGAGCCTCAGTAAATGTATCTTAACTGAAGCATGATTTCCTGGGTTGAATTGATTTTTGTGTCGAGCATCTTGTGGAGTTGATACAATTTCTCAAACAGACAGAGCAGGGAAAAGGTTATTTCTAAGAGCAGACTGAGTAAAAGGCTGCCATACTGCATCAACAGTCAAGTGTACACAGCTCATCCTTTCCCTCATGCTGTAACGCACACTTTACACCTCTCTTTCATCATCTTCTTACTCCAATCCCAAGGAGACTGAATACAATGGCATTCCACACACAGTGAAACATATTTAAAAAGTCAAAAATTATGGCCTATCCATATGTATGTCATTATCTACCTATATCTCTTAGCCCTTGCTGCGAATTCCATGCTGATAATTCATCTTGGTGTCCTTGCTCAGATGGAGTAGATTTGGTTATTGGCAGGGGGTCAGCTGCCTTGGAGGCACTCCTTCCTCATTACAGTCCAATCTCCTGAGATATCCTACAGGCACCGGTGCTGAAATGCACCAGAGTCCTGCTGAGGAGCTCTGTTTAAACAGGTTTGTACTGCATTACCCACCATAACAGAGACCATCCTGGTCCCTGTATGTGGCTCATGTATTTGCATGTATAATATAAAATATCATGTAGCGAGCAGCATGCCATGTTGTGGTGGACTTTTTCGACTCCAGAGAAGAAAACTGGAGTCAGAACAGGAGAGACTGGACCTGTTAATGTGAAGGAAGAGCAACTCTGCTTTGTTCCTCCCTCACAAATCTTTTTGTTTGTTCATTAGGTTTTAATTACCTGTGGCATTAGAAGGAGAACGTGGATCCAAGGGAATATGGGGTCTGCGACTGAACATTTTACTGCATGATTCATTACATTTCTCACTTTCTAAAATCTACATATTCCCTCCAATTTTTGTTATTCAAATAGAATTATCACAAAACCAGTTGCAGTTAATTCTAGAATCACCCAAAGCAGCGTAATTTCAAACCAATAACTCTAACACAATATTGTGTACTAAAGAAAAATCATAACAGCACTCGAAGGACTTTCTACAACATGTTTGCATTCACCCACACATAAACACGAGCACTGATTTCATACTGCGCCATGCAGCCTGGAGCAGTCAGGGATCGAACCACCAACCTTCCAATTAATAGGTGACCTGCTCTGCCTCCGGAGCCACAGCCACCCCAAATCATCTCTGACGATCATCTCCACCCACTCCGCCTTGGCTCCACTTTCTTTCTCAGCTCTCTTGTCTGTTGCTTGGAATGGTTAACTACAGGGATTTGAACTCATCCAGCTTCACTACCTTCTACTCATTGCAGCTTCACTGTTACACTTGTTACCTCCCTCTCGTTCACACACATGTAGTCTGTCTTGTTTCTCCTGACTTTCATTCCTCTTCTCTCCTGGGCGTACAGCCAGCTCTCCAGGCTCTCCTCCATCTGCTCCCGATTCTCACTACACATCATAATGTCATCTGCAAACATCACAGTCCACGGAATTACTGCAACTCTGGACATCATCCTTGTTCTTAAAAATCTGTATCGGTACACGTCTATATTCCTCAGGCACTCTCCAAGATTGTGTTACACAATCTGGTTAAAAAGTCAACTGGCCTCTCTCCTAGACAACTCCACATCTCCACAGGTGTGTCATCTGGACCAACAACCTTTCCACACTTCATACAGTAGCTGCCCTCACCTCCTCGTTACTAATCCTCTGCAGTTCCTCATTCACTAACCGTCCTCCATCCGTCCTCCTCTGTCTCTCATTTCTTCATTCACGAGCACCTCACAGTACTCCTCCCACCCTGTCAGTACACTCTCTTCAGTGGTTAATAGATTTCCATTTCTATCCGTAATCACTCTAATGTGCTGTACATCCAGCTGCTGCACCTCTCCAGCTCAAACCTATGGCTAGCCAATTGACACACTTCCTTTCCTCCTTCCTTAGTTTACAGCTTCACATACAACTCACTACATGCGCTTTCCTTTGCCACTCTCTTTGCTGTACACGATCCTTTCAGCACTCCTACTTTCTTCATCTCCCCGACTATTCAGCATCCTATTGCTTCCCTTGAATACTTTCCTGTTTTTCCTCATTCCCCCACCAAGTGTCCAGTGTGTGTCCTTCACTAAACTAAACATTCTTCATCTTCCACTATTGAATCCTTTGCTCTGCCTTCACTTCCTCTTTTTGATTTCCATCTTACAGACTAATATCTGATGATGTCTCGCTACATTCTCCTGACACACCCTCTCCTGTCTCTTTCAGATGACACCTTCTGTATAAGATATAATCAACCAATGTGCACCTTCGTATCCACCCAATCCTTCCTTTTCTTGGGGAACATGTTCTAAATGGGATGATACTGTTTAACCTCAGCAGTGGCTCATTGCAACAATGCTAGGACACAACAAAATGTAATTAGTTACTTCACTCTGTGTTTAATCATTCTCTGTGTCTCTTCCACAGCATGCTTTTTTTTTTCTTTTTTTTTTTTTTTTCCTCTCTCTCTCCCCTCAGCCCCAACCAGTCTCAGCAGATGACTGCCCCTCCCTGAGCCTGGTTCTGCTGGAGGTTTCTTCCTGTTAAAAGGGAGTTTTTCCTTCCCACCGTCGCCAAGTGCTGCTCATAGGGGGTCGTTTGACTGTTGGGTTTTCTCTGCAGTATTGTTGCGTCCTTAACTTTACCTTACAATACAAAGCGCCTTGAGGCGACTGTTTGTTGTGAATTGGCGCTGTATAAATAAATTGAATTGAATTGAATTGAATTAGTTATTGGAATAGCACCAGGCAAAAGTTTCAGCATCATCTTCTTGCAACATGTAGATTTGTTATTCATTGCTGATCACTTCCATCCAACCTTCTATAATCCATAATTGTTTCTTTTTAGCCCGCTGTAACTTTGGGTTCCTCTCTTTAGGTGTCAGTGCTGGTTTTCTTTCTGTTGTGGCTGTAAATCCCATTTCATTCAGCCCACTCTCTACACTTCTGTGACAACCACTGACAGCTGTTTCGCTCTGTTTCTCATTCATTTGTTTTATTGTGCAGTTTCTATTTTGAAGGCATATTGCTTTGAGTTTTCTGTCCTGATGCTTTGAAGTCCTCTGTCTAACCGTATGCTTTGCTTTTACAGCGTTCACATTTTGTTTATATTTGCTTCAAATTTTAGACACAGCTGGTTAGAAAAAACCCAACATCTTCTGCCACCCTGCATATTGGATTTACTTCTTGAAACAGTTTTATAATTCTTTCCATTGTTTGAGCTGACAGGTCTCTTGCTGCAAACATGCTTCCTTTCAGCTACAACAGCTTGTAAAGGCAAGAGCTCTCTTTTAACTGCAGACTGTTTATTTGGATGTGCAGGTATTTGCTTTAGTAATGCAAATTATACAGTAATTCCATAATTATTTCCTCAACATTGAATGACTCAAAAAAATGCCATTAATTAAAATAATTACATTTGCTTTTCTGAGGTATGCTTCAGGAAACCTTAATGTCTGTTTTATGTCACATCTGTTTATTGGCTTCATAGTAAAAGAGATGAATGAAGATCCTCCAGTGTGGTGATTCAGTCATTTTTCATAGGGATAAGGTTGTGTACATCATAGCAAAGCTTTCTGGCCACTGATGGTATACAACACAGAAGTAAAACCATGAAACTCACAGTTTACACGTAGCTGTGTTACAAAGGGTTGTGTCAGTGGGGAGTGGGCTTCCACGAGATCCTCGCAATACAACTAAATCTATTCATCTCCAGGTTCAAGGTGTCTTCATCAGGCTGGCCACCTCCTGATGGCACAGTGGACTTTCCCTCCTGAGATTCCTGAGCACGCATGTTCTTCCTGGCAGTGGTGTTCTTGGGCCCTGGACTGCAGGCCACAATTTGGACTTCCAGCCCAGTAGTATAAATAAATTCTTGTGCGTCCTATTTCCAGTGTGAGTGTGGTGGTTTTCTGCTGGTCACTATTAGAACTATTTTCTTATATTGGGGCAGATTTGACTGGTGCTGTATTGATAAATACAATTTTTCTTTTTCTTTATTACTAATCTGTCACAACCATTTCCCAACCAAATACAATAAAAAAATTAAATAAAAGACAAAAGTGTGGTTGCATATTTTGAAGAATGTGCAATCTAGAGGTCTAAAAGATGACTAAATTGTAGATAGTTGTCAAGCCTGTAATCAGATTAGATATGGTTCAAAATGAACGTTTAGTAGATGTTTAATCAGTAGAAAATTCCTCAATGGATAAACATAAATTCATGTTTCAAATTTGAATCTGTGTAACAGCCTTAAAAACTAATTTTCAACCAAGTGCAGACATAAAAAGAACATGACTGGCCAATCAGAAAATAGCATCAATGGATGTCTGGTGCTTGGAGGAAATATTCTTAAAACGATTGTAACACAATTTATTCTTGTCTAATAATATTATTTTCTAAACGAGATCAATACAACTCTACATATGAGACTGTCTTGGAGAGATCAAGAGGTTTTGCAGTGCAGGAGTTTATTGGCCATCATTGATTTGTCTGTGTTAGAAGCCATTAACGTCTGTCCGTGCACTCTGCATAATGTCTCGATGCTTCGCCCCCACCCGCCTCACACTCTCTGTGCATGCGGCTGTTCTGCCTCCATAAGCAAAATGGAGAGCACATCGAGCCCAGGGATGCAGCTTAATCTTTGCATCTCTCCAAGTACGGCACTACAGCAGGAGCCCCTGATATAATACTCAGGTTTTGCATCCCTCTACAAGAGAAGTTTTACCAACACTGTGTCTCCATAGTGATTGTTTTATTCACCTGCGTCTGGCTGGAGCTTTGCTCATTGCTGAAAAAGCTCAAAGGAAAGACTTAAAAATTATAGCCAATAAAAAAAGTTATGACATGCAATTTAAGCCTTTTGTTGTTCATCTTCACATTACTAAAGAAGTGATAACAGATAAAACACCTTGTGAGAACAAGTGATTAAGCAGCCATTTGTTTCACTCTGGGTGGACACAGCAGGTTAACGCAGCACTATTTACCAAAATGATTTCAGTCTAACTAAGATGTAAACAGTCTCACTGTACTGGAGGGCTTCAGCTGCTCTGCATTCCTGTTCTTGTAGATCAGGAAGCTCGACACACAATAGAGCCACCAACAGAGCAGCGATAAGCCAAAATAAACAGGACAGACAGGCAAAGGAAACCAGAGGTAATCGTGTATTTTTCTCCATAATCTTCTTTGTCCTGCACAGACAACAGATTATTTGACTTAAATCACAATTTGTAATCCCCTCGGTATACAGTATCAGTATCAATAAAAGGAAATGCTATTTGACAGATTTGTCCGTGGTGAGATATAAAGCATGCTGTCGGGGCTTGTCTCTGATATGATATTGTCTTTGGGGGATTTTAATATCTGTGGAAAGTTTGCTCTGCTGTACATGGCTGCCTGGACTGAATACTCAAAGTTAGCCTGCCAAATGATCACATTAAGACATTGTGATGACTCGACTGAATTCACATTTACCATAGATAACAAGCACTGGATAGACACAATTATGAGTGTGACCACATGTATATTTGGAAATGAACTGATAACCCAAATGAAGAGATACGCTGAATGCTACCTGAACAAAGAGATTTTTTTAAAGATCATAAAAGCTCCTCAGCCATTAAGGAGGCACATCCACAGATCTGCCTCCACATTTTTCATCATCACGACCTTCTGAATGGACTCTTAGAGCAAACACTCTAATGGCCAGCAGGGAAACTACTCAGTAACACAGAAATGCTGTGCTCTAATTCTCTTTATGTAAATTAGAATTTACATAAAGTTTTAAAGCCTTTGAGAGGAAGGAGATGTTAAAATTTAAGCTGTCTTGTTGGTCAAATGTGCAGTACCCCACTGGACCTGCAAGGACTACAGTGTGTTCTCTTCAGGTCTCTTCAGGTCAATATTTTCAGATCTGGAGCCTTTTTTTCTTTAATTAACTTTTACACATAATGTCTGTCTTAAGAAAGTACACATTGAAACAGTGTCTCAAACAGATCCCTGAGTGACACCAAAACATCAGCAACAACAGTTTCAGTCAGACAAAAATCATAACAGCCAAGCAGAAACTCCACAAACACAATTATTCAGCAGACTGAAGTCTGACTGCTCAGGCTGAGGTATCTAATTAATAATTATAATTAATAATAATTCTCCTCAGGAATGCATGGAGACGAGCTGAACAGTGATTTAGGGAGTTTGAAGAATTAAGACAATTTGGACACAGTCAAGTGATTTGTTTGAGAAATTCTCATGACAAGATAAAAGTGACCAAATGTAAACATTGGGGAATGAAAGTGAAACGATAGTTGATGACATAAAGCCAGCTTTGAATAAAGATGGAGTGAAGGTTCAGAATGATCACAGAGGAAAGTTGTGGTGTGGTCAGAGGGAAGCCAGCGGGGCTCACAGTCACCGATGGACACATTCGCACTGACCTGTGGAATTGACAGATTTAGAGGAGGTGAGAAAGCGTCTGCACCCATCATCGCAGGGTTGCTCTCAACCATGTGGAATATTTTTCAATTTCACTTTTTTCCTTTTGCCTGGCTGCCATCCCTCCGTCCACCATCAACTTCATTTATCCTTCATTTATTTCTCTTAACCTGCACCTGGCTGCCTTTGCTTTCATCTCTCCGCTCGGTCTAACTCAGAGTTGACTCTTCTCCCTGTATGCCCTGACTCTTCAGCTGCTGCACCATCTCTTATGATCTCTCATCGCTTTGCTTTCATCCTCTCTCCCCTCTTCTCTTCATCTGCTCTCTCGTTGCTTCTTGCTGTTACTTTACCATCCACTTACCTCGCCCACTTTTAAGTCCCAGTATATTTGCTTATATTATCCTTCAGTTCATCTGTGTTTTTGTCAGCAAAATTTTCCAGTTTTCCTTTCCTTCGCTCTCTCTTGTCTGAGCTTCATTCTGTTTTATTTTACCTCTTACATGTTTAAAAGCTTTTGCTATGATTCCTTTCCTTTTCTTTGATTTCATTCACGCAGATCTTGACCTTCCATTTCCTTTCCTTCTCCCCTTTCCTTTTTTTCTGTTGCCTTTCCACCTTTTATCCCTTCCTTAACTCCATGTTACTCATTAGTTTCCTTTCCTTCTCTCCTGTCTCCTTTCCTCCAGTCTCCCCTTCTCACCACATCTTGTCACCTTTTCTTTTCCATTTTTCTACAATTTTCACCCTCCCTTCAATGTTTCCTAACTGAGTTTCCTTTTGTCTTACCCTTTCCTCATGATCTTTCCTTTGTGCTTTAACCTGTCCTTTTCACCTTTCCCTCTTTCCTTCCATTTTCTCCTCGTCTCACATTTCCTTTTTTCTCTGTTCTTCTTCCTTCCCTTCTTCTTTCCTCTCCTCTTTTACTTATTTCTCTCCCATTCTTGCTCGTCTAGTTGCTTTCCTCATCTCCTCTAACTTGTTTTACTTTACTTTTATTTCTCTTTCATCTCTTCATTACATTGTGGCATTTCTCTCATTTCATTTTTCTTCTATTCTTCCTTTAACCTGCTTCCTTTCATGCTATCCTCTTTCTCTTGTCTCCTTTCCCGCTTTTGAATCTCTCTCCTTCACTCTTGTTCATGTGTTTCCTTTTTCCTACACTCTTTCACTTGTTTCCTTTCTTTCTCTCCTCTACTAATATGCTTCTTTTCCTCTTCTGGTTCCAGTTCTCTATCTTTTTTCTTTTTCCCTCTTGCCATCTGTTCTCTTTCCTTCTTTCCTCTTCTCACATATTTATTTTCCTTCTCTCCACATTCATCTCTTTTACTTTCTACGGATTTCTTCCTCACATTCCACTTCCATGTTTTCCATCTTTTCTGTTTCTCTCTCTTTCGTGTTTTCCTCTTTTATTTCCTTCCTTTTCAAGTTTCCTTTTCTTCTTTCCTCACCTCCTTTATTCCTTTACCTTCTCTTGTTTAATTTCTTCTCCTCTCCTTGCCTAATCTTTTTTCCTACCCTCTCACCATTCTTTTCCTTTCTTCCTTCTCTACTCTCTTGATCTCTTGCCTTTCCTCCTCAAATTCACATCTCATCTCATCTTATCTCTCCTTTCCTCTCCTCTCCTCTCCTCTCCTTTCCTTTCCTCTCCTCTCCTCTCCTCTGCTTTCCTCTCCTCTCCTCTGCTCTCCTCTCCTCTCCTCTCCTCTGCTTTCCTCTCCTCTCCTCTGCTCTCCTCTCCTCTCCTCTCCTCTCCTCTCCTCAGTTACACTGCCAGGCTAGCCAAGAAAACAAATGAAAAAAACAACTGTTTGTAGGCCAGCAGGTTTTTACTGCTGTTCCTTCAGTGACCACCAAGATGTTCAGATGGGTTCTCAAACAAAAATAATGTGATTTAATGAAAAATGCCAAATTGAAGGAATTTGAGAGAGAGAGTGCATGTGTGTGGCATGCTCTCCCATCTGCTTCATGGCATAATAATGTGCTGCGTTATGGCCTTTTTTTCCTCTTCTTTTTAATTTCACACCAAGCCAGCACAGCTGCCAGAGAGAGAAAAAGAGAGGAAAATGAAGAAAACCAAGCGACCCAGTGCTGTTGTCTAAAAAAATGGCTACGCATCTAAATATCTGGATATCACAGAGAAGCATATTCCAGACAGAAGTAGCCAGAGAGTAAATCACGAGGGAATCGGTCACTGCGCAGAGATTTAAAGCCTCTCCACACCAGACTGCAATATCCATGTGAATAATTCTCACAGTTCTTTCACACATTAATTTCACAATATTGTGGTTTTCACTCAGTTGTTTTCCCAACAGCAACTGTAGAGTAAAGCCCGCAGTTTGCTCCATCTGTTCTGACCTCAAAAATAACATTAGGAAAACAGGAGGGTGTAACACTGTTAGGTTATGATTGAACACCGACTCAGAGCCACAAAAAATCCAGGGAATTTGGAGTCAAAGGCATGAGGGGAGCTCAAAATGAGCCAATGAGGTATAGTACTGTGCAAAAGTCTTGAGTCCTTTCTCCTCGTGTCTTTATATTTTGCTTCCAAGGAGCCAGACTTTCTTGTAAATTCTTAAAAGTGGTCTTGAGCAACAGCTCTCCAGTGTTTCTGTGAGCATTGGCTGCTTTTTCACACATTTTCAGTCCACTGCTTGCACCTGACTATTTTCAAAGAAACGTCGTTGTTGTTGTTGTTGTACAAAGCTAAAGAAATTGCAAGAAATCTGCCTCAGAGAGTTCAGGCTGTATTGAAGAATAAAGGTGGTCACACCAAAAACTGACTTTCAAGCTGGTTAGAATTGTACAAACTGTTTTGCCTTATATGCTAATATATATAAAAAAGAAATGAGAGGTGGCTCAAGACTTTTGCACAACATTGTATATTTCCAAAAGGCACAAATTCTAACATACGTGTGCTACACAAAGACCCACCACCCTCTTTCCTGTGGGAAGGCGACCAGGTGCAAAGGCTGATCCTGACACCAGGGTTCACAGGTCAAAAAGTTTGTTTTCCCAGGTTTACTCCTTATTATTTATTCATGAAACGGGCAGTAATGGAGGGGGCGAGTCGGGATGGGAGAGAAACAGAGGAATCCCCCAGTGTGAGCCCTTTGATGTGGAAAACAAAATCTCCTTTTTAATCTGCCCTCTAATGAAATACACATGACATATCCTGAGCTCATCCACACTGTCTGCTGTTCCTTCTTTTCTTCCTTTTCTTTGTGTTTACTTGTTTGCGTTTGCACGCACATGCACACACATATGGTCTTTGCGACGTCCGCACGTGTGCGGGAAAGGAGGAGAATAGGATAACACGAAACACATTCGGCTCGCAAAGTGGAGAAGAGACAAAGAAAATATTAGTAATCACTCCATGCTGTTGCCCAATTGCGCTCACTGAGAAGTAATCATACCTTGCAGCACCCGAGGCAGCACAGCTGTCCGCATGCATTTTACACACAGGCGAACCTCGCAGACTCGCCCTCCTCGCCCCCTTTTTGCCAAAACCGGTGAGGGGAGAGAGTCGCAGAGACGGTCTCCCTTCCCATCATGACTTTAATCTCAAAACAAAAACATCAGGTGGTTTCACTCAGTAGCCACTTTTGAACTGTGAGGGTTTTTATACACAGTAAGTACTTGGAAATTTGTCCTTATTGCTGATATAATGCAAACAATATATTCTGTTGATTAAATTCTGTCCGGTTAGCTTTTTCTTTTCTAAGTCGAGTGTAGCTTGGACTGTAAAATTATAACACTGAAATTATTTAAGAGTCTTTTGGACTAATTCAATGAAAGAACACATTGAAGGCAACCATCAGCTTTGTGTTTACAGGCATGATGGTGTTGCAGGAGCCGCCTTTTCTTCAGCTTTTTTTTAAGTTGATATATTTGTTGATATTTAATAGAATTTAGTTTTTTCTTTGTTGTGAATTAGCCGTGGCCCTAACAAGCTAATTAAGGTATAGAGGAGCCTTATTCATTTATTTATATATTGATTTTTTTGCAGGGTTCTCCTTTGTTCTTTTGTTTGTAATCCTCCTGAAAATGTTGAAACAAATATTTAATTGCGATTTTAATGCCTGTTCAGTGTCTGTGCTGCCAGCATATTGATTTTAAACTCCTGGTGTAAAATATTCTAATGTCATTTAACAGTAATACTGGATCTGCGGATATTTGATGACCTGTTGTACTAAACAATATGTGTCAAGCATAATGGAGAGGAAACACTGCAGCATGTTCTCCTGCCTCCCCCTTATCCCACACCACTTCTTGGGAAACGAGTAGCATGACATCACTGGGGAGAAAAGGCAACACAAAAATAGCCGGACAGCACATTTCCCAGCTGTGGGCTCTAAAGCCCAGACCAGACCAGGGTTCACAATATGTTTTCAATGTGTCTGATAGCTCCACTAACTGCAGTCTTCTCTCTCTCTTTGTTTCTCTCCCCCATTTTCTTGCTCTTTCATCATCCTCCTCTATCTATAACCCTCTCTTTCTCTTGACATTTCTTCTCTTTCTCCCAGACTCTGTGGTCGTCGAGGCAAGGTCACACGCTCTACTCTTGGCAGTCAGCAGTGTGCGGAGCTGTTGCAGGTGCAGGGGATTATATGCTGCTTTGGGAAAGAGGAGGAGGGGAGGGAAAGGGGTTGGGAAGGACGGAAGGAAGGAAGGAAGAAAAGGAAGGAAAAGTTTACCCAAAACTGCGTTCATGTAAGGTTTCTCAAATGTGAGCTCTGCAGACAAATCCCACCCTCACCTGATTTGTTTAAAAAAAGAGAAAATGAGAAAAAATAATTCCAGGATTTATCTTACGCAATATTAGCAGGTGGCATTAAACGGGCAATCCTCGGTGCATTGATCCTGGAATGTTTCCACAACAGAAAAGTCTCATTATCACAGTTCTCGACTCATTCAGCCAGTGAACATTATTCCACAGCAGACTTTATGGTTCTGTCTCCGCCTGCATGAGGTGATACGCAGACAACCAGAGGGAAAGACGGGAGAGATGAGATGGAGCAGCTTCTGACCGTGAACCCCTGCAGCTTTGTGACGTCCTGAGCACTCGAGTCTAGGGTGCTTTAGGAAAGGGGGGAGAGAGTTTATTAGGGAAAAAATATATTTATAGATAATATAATGCAAGTTTTAAAAAAAAAACACTGGAACATCTAACGACTGATTTTCTTTGTTTAAACCACACAAAATAAAGCATTTTGCTTTCAAAACTAAAGCAGCTGTTTTCTTCAGCTCCATAACAGAAGAGGTGATGCAGCGCGGAGATAAACTGGGCCGAACTGTTCAGAAACACTTTGAAGGCATTAAATTAACAGTAAGGATAAACTTTTAGCTAAAAAATGAAGATGTACTGTCTTTATCCCACATCTGGGAATTCTGTTATAGCAAAACAGAACAAACATTTTCAGGAAGTAATAATTTTTTCTGCTGCACATGTTGTTTTTGTACTATTTGTAATTAACTTTAGGCTTTTAATTATTTAGTATTCTGTTTCTTTTTCTTTTTTAATCCTCCAAATTCTTGGAAACATCAATGAATTACAGGATAAATGGAACTGTGGAGGGAAAAAAAGAGGTTCATGCTAAATAGTTTGTAAAAGTGATTCTCAATTATCATTTTAAAAAAAAAAAGATTTATTTATTTGTGTATTTAAATAGTGACTTTCAGTATTTGGGCTCTACATAATCAGTGTGACCAGAGAGAGTAACGCAGACCCAGCGCTGCCTCCTCCATGAAAGAAAATCTGTCACACCATCTGTCCTTCCACCCAATCTTACATTTTTGTGATGAAAAATCAAAACCCCAATCTGAATACATATTTCAGTAAAAGAACGGTTCTGCTGGCCAGTCCACGGAGAATTTATTGGACTTTTACAGCTTTCAGTCCATAACTCTTTAAACGCTTCAGCGTGCCAGACAGGACAGGAAGATGGAGGTTAGGTGCTCTGGGGGTGATACTGAGATTGAAGTGGGGCTGATGGAGAGAAAAAGTAATGACCCTGAGGAACTGGGACGTGGCATTGGGCCATCCCCCACCTGGACTATGTCCTCAGTGGAAAGAAGATGAGAAAGCGATGGTGAGAGATTGGAGATATAGTTGATTCAAAAGAAAGCGTGACTAAGCATGTTTCCAGGCACTCAGGCTTTCTTGTAATTGTTAAAGCGGTCTTGAGCAATAGTTCTCCAGACTTTACGAAGGTCTTTCAAAGTTGTTCTTTGGATATTGGCCGCTTTTTCACACAAAAACACATCATTTGCTCCAATTTCTTTAGGCGAATCTACAAAGGATAAGTATAGAGATAGTATTAAGATAACCGTTTGACAGACATAAAATAGTATTTTTGCACCAATAACATGATTCCCAAAGAGCTATTCGCTGAAAACTTGGCATATCTCAGCATGATGTGCAATACGCAACATGTTTACTGAAAATAATTTGAGTAAACTAGACGAATGGAGGACAAAAGAAGAAGTGGGAGGCCCAGAAAAAAATATCTACAGCAGATGAGCAGTATCTGAAAGTCATGTGCTTAAGAAAAATCCAGCAAAGACCTGACAGACACAGAGAGATGCATCTGGCCCCTCATGTCAAAATTGATGGAATTCTGAACACAGAAAAATACAGTCAGGTTTTGATCCACAGTGCAGCACCATCTGGAAAGTGTCTGATTGGCAACATCTTCATTTTTCAGCATGACAATGATCCCAAACACACTGCTAGTGCAGTAAAAAGCACACAATGGAACGCTATGAGTCATGGATTGGCCTCCCCACAGCCTGGACAACATTATTGAAGCACTGTGGGATCATCCCGACGGAGAACAGAAGAAAAGGCAGCAACATCCAAAGAAGAGCTTTGAATGTCCTTCAAGAAGCCCGGAGACCTATTCCTGAAGACTGCTTAAAGAAATGACTGGAAATTTGCCTCAGAGAGTTCAGGTGTTGAAGAATAAAGGTGCTCACACCAAATATTGACTTTAGAGCTCATTAAAATTATACAAACTTTCTTTTTACCTTATATGTGTTAACACATTTGCACGTTTCAATTAATCACTGCACCCAATTCCTCATGAAATATAAAGAAATGGAGTGTGGCTCAAGCCTTTTGCACAGTACTGTTAATGCAAATAGCATTTGACTGTTAAAGCAGTCGTCATTCAGAACATGTTTGTGCAACGAGAACGGGCAGCAGAGAGGCGGGGCTTTAGGGTGGGGTGGGTCCAGGGTAGGAGTCAAGTTCACATCCCTCCGTGACCAAGCTGCTATCCAAGAGGGATCCTCAGGTTTCAGTCACTTCCCCTTACACTGCACTTCACACAGTCTCTCTCTCACTCATACATAATCTGCTTGACACTGAAAATGCTCACACAGGCGCGTTTAATCATCTCAGATATCTCCCTGAGTATCCTGCACTGACTTACAGCAGCTTTGACCCCGTATAGACACGATCATGTCACTCGCCTTCATCCCATGTTGTTTTTTTGTATACCTGTGAGATTTATTGGGATAATTCTTTACTTTACTGCTAACAAGCAACCAAAGCACGCTACAGTCAGACGGCTGTAGTGTTTTATTCTTAACTTCTCCCCCTCCCACAACGGAGAACAACCATTAAGTGTAACAATGTGCTGCACCATGCAGATCCTGATGTTTTCCTGCAGCCCCCAGCGCTCTTACAGTCACATTGCTTCTCAGCGGCCCAGATAGATATGTTTACGAAGAATAGTTGCTATGTTTGAGGCAGTGACACACACACACACAGAACACACTTTCTCGCTTATACACACTCTTCCGCTCACTGGAAACACCTCTGGATTTTGCTGCCTGTCCAGCTTCCCACTTGGAGTGTTTCTAGGGATGTTGGGGTGTAACTTCTCTATAAAGCTCATAGGAGGGTGTGTGTCTTTTTTTGCATGCATGCACGTGCATATAATCAGGTGTGTGTAAAGCTCAGGGGAAGGCGTGGGTTGGACGAAGCAGTAGGAATGGGGGAGGTGGGAATAGAAGTGTGTCTCTGGTTTTTGTGGTCTAATAACAGTGGAAGGTCTGGGACTTGGAATATTCTGATTTTATGAAGTTAATAGAGTTGAGGGCCAATAGTTCCTGTGTTTATTGCTGAATTAATACATTACTGTAACTGTGGTTACAGTAATTGGACTTTTTATTGGTTTATTTTTAATATTTAAAGGCTGTTCTGAGTGCAGAGAGAGGGGCCTTTTTATGTTTGCACTTTGCTGAATGTGTTTATGTATCTTTTGTAGGTGCGGTAGCTGCATTCGTCACCACTCCTCTTGACGTGGCAAAGACCAGGATCATGCTTGCAAAGGTATACACACTTTAAACACGGCCACACAGCACAACGCCGCCTCTGGCAGCGACTTTTAAACACTGCTGTCAGGTGATGCCTCGCAGGCGGGGAGCTGAGCGGCCCCGCAGCCTGAGCACATTTCAACAGTGTCGGCATGCAGGACAGAGCGGGCCGAGGTAACGCTGGGACATTAGTGACGAATACGCGCTCGTATATCACCTCATGTGGAATATGGACCATTTTGGGAAGAGGGTGTTTGTGCGCATGGTTAGTGTTAGAGCATGGACACGTCGCTACTTCAGGAGATTTTCCATCTCGAGGCTGCTTGTCACTTAGAGGTGAAGCAGAAGTCCGTTGTCCCTCCGGTTAACTCTCCTACTTTGTCCGTCTTCTAAAATGACTCCCCTCCCCCCGTCTTCTGTTATTCCTCCTCTTCCTCCCTCTCTTCATCACCTTTTTCTCTTCTGGCTTGCTACAACTGTACGTCTGGCTTCCCTCACTATGTTCTGTGTGTGTGTGTGTGTAAAGGATAGTGAGTTCAGAGTAACCCAGCCCCCCCACAGACACACACACACACACACACACACTGTCCTTGGAGAAGACACAGTGTTCCATTCCCACCTCGTCCTAACTAATGAGATACTGGAATTAACATAAGACTCCAACAGTCCTGATCTCCCGTGAGGAGCCGTTGGCTGTAGGTGGAACAGCGTGTTACAAAAGCTTCCTGTAAACATTATCTGAAACACAGCTGCTGTAATTTAACCACCAGCAAAGGACTTGGCCTGCATCGAGTTTCAGTTATAACTTTATAAGGCCAAGTTTTTGATTCACTAACGCCACCGTAGGTGAGCTTAGAGAAGGAGCTCCATTGAGAATGAAGCCAGAATCTGCTGCTATGCAGTTTAAACTGCTTACACTGTCAGGCTGGAGGCAGCTCTTTTAAAATCCACCCACAGTTCACTTCACTAGAAGGGTTCAATATGCGGATGCATCTAAAAACGTTCTTTCTTTTTTTTTTTGTAATTTAACGCAAAAAAGGTCAACTTTCATATATTCTGTGAACTGTGAAATACTATGATTGTGGCTTGTTGCTCATAAAAATCAGAAATCCAATATCTTAGATTATCTGACTGTCCTAGGATCAGTCAGATACAGAAATGTCCAACTTCTGACACGTATGTTCAGCTATTCATTAAATATTTGTTTAGCGCTGCTTTACCATGAAAGCACCAGTACTGCGCAGCACGGAGGGGAGCAGCATGTTGTATCTCCATAAAGCCGGTCAGCAGATGGACGCATGAAGTGCGGGACTTCAAACACCTTTTAATTTGAAGAAATACTTGATATTGCCAGAACTTGAGTGACGTCCCATTCTTAATCCATGATGGCGGCCCATCGTTTGCAGCTATAACAGCTTCAGCTCTTCTGGGAAGGCTTTCCACAAGGTTTAGAAGAGTGTTTATGGGAATTTTTGACCATTTTCCAGAAGTGCATTTGTGAGCTCAGACACTGATGTTGGACGAGAATGTATTTTTTTTTTTTTTAATTACTGAATTTTAAAAAATCTATATATATTTATCATGATGGCTTTGTTGCATTTCCTGTCAGTCAGCCTATAAACCAATGGTCTAAATTGTTATAGCTCTAAAAACTGTGCGGCAAACATCTCAAATCAGAACTTCTCACCAGCAGAGCTTTACTTAAGGAGGGATCACATTTTTGGGACTCAAGTCTGGTGTAGTTCAGCCAGCTCCTACAGTGGCTGGATGACAAGTCCAGGCGGGAGCGTTAGAGAGTGGTGTTGGTGGTTGTGGATGCTTTGGATCTGGACGCTGGGAGGAAATTGGGTGTTGGAACTTGTCACATCGGTTTCCTTCCCACAGCAGAAAGAATGAAAGACTGGTGTTGTACAGCAAGGCAAACTGGCGCAGACGAAACCCGGGCGGGCCGACGTCCAGGGCGCAGCTGGACAAGTAGGGCCCCTCCAGGGCAGGACTGCCTGCAGCAATGGCAACATGCCTGCTGCACCACAGTGCTGCCTCACGCCTCCCTATGCTGCTACTGTTCTTAGGCTGGGCTGATTTCTGCCTGTTCATCACAGCGCTGCCATCAACGTCGTGTTTACTAATATGAGCTGGAACCAACTGTGGGAAACACAGGACTCTGTGGAGCAGCTATTACTGTTCAAACATTTCACTGGGAACATATTAGATGCTAGAAAACCCTGAAAAACGCACCATGAATCACTTTTAGGTCTTAAATTTGGACAGCAAAGAAGCACAAGTCAGTAAAAACTCATAAACTGAGATGCATGAAGATATTTTTGTATGTCAGCATAGGAGAGACAGGGACTGTGTGTCTGTGTGTGTGTTTTGGACACCCTGTTCCTCCGTTCCCTCGTTCCACCGTTCCACAGCGGGAAAGGAAAAGAAAACTTGTTAGACCAGACGAGGGGGGGGGGGTCATTTCTCAGCCACCTGTCTCCAACAGAAACACAAGAAATGGGGGTGTTTTTCCCGTTTACCTGAAGAAAAGAAGCGCAAATCTGACTCACGGCCCACTGCGGATGCTGCAGACTGTTTCCTGCATGTTCGGCAAGCTGTAGCGTGGACTGGTGTGCGCGCACCCACGCACAAAGTCCTTAAGCCGCACTCAGCTCTCTCCTACTTATTGAATCTCTCCTCAACTGCCTCTTCCATTTTTCTCTTTCTCCATTTGGGCTGAAACCACCCACCATCACTCAACCCAAACTGGCCTTATCGTGCCGCTCTCATACCCCTCTGACACTCCACGCTGATGGATTCAAAACTCTCCGGCCAGCTAATCCGTTTAGTATAAATAAAACCACTGGACTGTTGGGAGTGGAGGGAGATGGGGAGAACTTGTTGAGTGTGTTTTTTTTATTGAGTGGGCAGCTGGTTGGGTGTGTTTCTGAGTGGGTGCCT
>VUQJ01005656.1:8087-19953 GCA_015108635.1 Andinoacara biseriatus
AATGGGTTAAATGTTATCTTTTTTTTTTTTTTTTTTACCTTTGACATTCGACATGCATGCTTTGTTAGCAGGTATGTTGAAGGTCATAAAATTGGATGTCGTTTAAGTAAATTTGTTTTCTAATTTGCATAATGTTCTAAAACACAATCAGATGATTTAATTTCAGCTTTCTGTTCATGTTGAACTGAGGTCAGCATGTTTGATCCTCAGGATCATTTAAAGTCCTAAATTTTACCGCCTGTATGTGTGAGTGTTCTCACTCCTGACTGCAGTGAGTCACAATAAAGAACAGCCTGAGACGTCTCTGTTCTCCTCTGCAGGATGAATGAGGAGCAGATTGCCACGGTCTGCCTGTCCGTCCTGAAGGCGCTGTCTGTCCTCCACACACAGGGTGTGATCCACAGAGACATAAAGAGCGACTCCATCCTTCTCACTCACGATGGTCGGGTACGTATTACACTCTGTGAGAACCTCTGCAGTGTAGCTCTCAATGAAACAAGACTTCAGAGCAGGTGTTTTCCACACGATGATGATGTTTTTACTGTTAGCAGGAGCAGGATGCTCGCTATGAATAGGACTGTGTGACAGTAAATAACAGCAATAATCAGCTGCCTCTCCGCTCAGTTCTTCACCCCCTGGACAGACCCCGCCTCTGCTTTTTTGAACTTTACGCGATGGTAACGTTGTCCAGCTCTGCAGCCACAGTGACTCTCCAGCTGCAGCAGGTTTCCAGAGCAGAACAAAAAGCGCCTTGTCCAGGAAGGAGTTTGAGTCCCCAAACAAGACAGCAGCTAAATACCGAGCTGAAACTGTCATCCTGCCGGCGGGAAACGTGACACGAGGATCAGCAGGGGTTAGCTGATTTGTAGAGACTCACCTTTCAAAATATAAGTGAGGGGGGCGAAACCATGAGTGACAAATAAAAAATAAGAAGTGCTTAAAATAAGTCACAAGTGTTATATGTTGTTAATAGTGTGACAGAGTGGAGTCCATGTGTGGAAACACCGGTCATTTCAGTAGAACCAAAACATTTTTACATCAGTTTGGAAGAAGGCAGAGGAAACCTCAGCCAGCTGATCGGCCGGTTTCACAGGAAGCTGAATCATGAAGTTCTGTTTTTAAATCGATAGCTTCACACTTGTGGTTTTGCTTTTTTTGTCAGCCCACAGCAGAGTTGCTGTGAAAGCACTTCATTAGCTAAACCCATAGCAGACCTTTTTTCTCACCAAGCATTTTTTATTAGCCGTACCAAGACGAGCACCTGTGTCATGAATACATCAGTGAGGGTGTGCATACAGAAGGCACATCGTTTCCCCTCAGACCCGCGTACGTCTCAGCAGCGCTTGCAGAGGCTGGGACAGCCCGTCGATGGTGAGAGAAAGAACATGCTGACCTCCAGCGTTACTGGACCTGGAACCAACTTCTCTGGATCACCACAGTCCTCCACCCTGTTATGTAGGTCAGAGAGAGAGAGAGCTTTCTGTGTTGCTTCACTGGCCTGGCAGCCCCACCCTCAGTTCCCTTTTCTGCTTTTCTACACTTTGTCTGAAATCTAGAGCAGTTGTGGTTCAGAGAGTAGCACAGGTTTGTTTTTTTTTTTTGGGGGGGGGGTCTACAGCTAAACATTTTGCATGCAGGCAGTCGTAAAGTCACCATCATGAAAAGAGGCCACCTGAGAGGCTACAGCTGCTGGAGGTGTTTCTGTAATCGTGTCTGCACTTTAAAGAGTATCAGACTCAGCTGACATGTAGTTTTCAAACGTTTCAAAGACGACACACCAGAGACAAAATTTTAAGGCACATTTGTATTCATGTCCATGCAAAATAAGCTTTATTGTAATAACCATGCTGACTTGGGTTCCCACTCACAAAAAGGTTTTTGGAAAGTATTGTTAGGGTATAACAACACTTTTAACTCAAAGGTTTAGCTCCATATTGGTAAACAGCAGATTTCTCTGTTTGTTAGTCAACAGGGACATCTTTAATGCAGTGCTCTGTTTTTATTCTTAAATATTCTCAATAATTTCCCAAATTATTAAGTAATTGTGCAGTTGGGAGAGTTGAATTTTGGCTCTTTTCTATTTAAATTTTATTTTTTTTCCCCTCCTATAAACATGCATGCACACTTTGAGTGTGCTGGTGCAGGGGAACTCTATCAACTATAGTGCATTAAGCACTGTTATTATTAGCTGCACCTTTGTTTTCCTGCTGCGAGACATATGATGCCCATAGTTGTGCAGCTTTGTTTGTTGGTTCCTCTAGTTGCACAAACTGTGCAGGATATGCTGCAGCCACTGACAAAACCAAGCTGCCAGTCTGCATGAGTTAAAAGAAGATGGTGGCTGAAAGAAGGAACCAGATGCCTCTTTAACTGCTGCTCTGGAGGCCAGGCAGATGCCCAATCACTTCCTGCCTGGTGAAAAGCCAGTTTCTGCTTTCTACAGAAAATGAAACCACAGCCAGGCCACTGAAAAGAAAGGAACTCATCCTCTGGTGTGTGTCACACAGACACGCACACACGCATTCACACATGCACGGCCTGTAAGACTGAAGAACTCTGCAGGCTCTGCTGAGTTAATGTTAGTCTCACTGTTTGCAGACTTTCACACCTATAAGTTGGTGTAACCCTGATGCTACATGCTAAACGCCTTCACTGCTGCCCACGACAACAAGCAAGAAAACCAAACACTGCAAAAATCCACAGAATTTCTTCTCAGAAGGTGGACTTTATTATTCTGTATGACAAACTACCAAAACATCAGTTGCTGGTTAGAAAGTTGTGTTTGTGTTATTGAGAAATGGCCGCCGTGTTGTTACACCAGCGTGTGTGTTCCGATTCTTCTCGTTTCTCCCGGCATCACAGTGGTCGTGTGGTGCTTTTGAGTTCGCTCGTCCCTCGGGAGGTGACAGCAGTTTGGATGCATTATGTTGCTGAGATGGAGCTTAACAACCTCATAATCATGTCCTTTCTTCTGAATTCACACCTGCCAGTCAGAAAGTGCAGATTCAGTGTAAAAGCTGCGGTCAGCACCACAAATTTCTTAGTAACTTTTCATCCCTGGAGGGCCGTGTTTGTCCACCTCTTCCTAATTCACGTTTAATATTCAGAATGATTTCTGTGAAGCTTGCTGATCATTAATGCACTGACAGCTTTCTGCTGAGGCTCTGGTAGAGTATGCGCTTGCAGTGCAAGTCACACATTTGATGGTGCCGTGTAAACCACGTCGTCCTTGATGACATCTCATGAATGCTTGTGGTTTGATGTCTTTATGAGCTGTGGTTTCACCCGCCCTCCTGGCCTCCAGCTCTATGCATGACCAGGCATTTCTCTGCAGCGACACTGAAGCACTTTGCCTGCCGCGCTGTGCACTGTGAGGCAGAAAAAGCACCTGCAGGCACTGTTTCATCATGTCCCTGCTAATGATTTTCACAGAGGAGACTCTGTGCCCACAGGGTGCTGCGATAGAAACATGACAGGAATTATTGTATTATCTGTATTCAGTGGTGTTTAGGTAGATGCAATGACCTTTAGAACTCAGTATATCATGGACGGTTTGTTTTACTTATAAAACAGACCAATGCATAACTCTAAGGCCAGGATCACACCTGGTTACAGATGCCTCAGGTCGTTCCTGTTCTCCTTTCGTCCAAGTGAGCTTGGAGTCCACCTGAAGGGCTTCTGCATAGTTGGTGCAGTGTAGCTCATTGTCTCTTGGATGAGTTCTTAAAGCTTTATTGAAAACTGCACTTTGAAGTTCTCTGGGTGGTCTTGTGTTCTCACGTAAAGCTTCCTGCTGGCAGCTGTGGTGTTTTGGTGACTTTTACTCGCCACTTCTGGTTTGGCAGAGGAAGCAGACTCAACCGAGCCTGAAGTGCTTCTCGGCAGAGGAGTGGGTGTGTTAGGTGCACTTGTGTGCTGAGCGGTGTATTTGTGTGAGTGTTTCACCTCCTGACAGTAAGGTCAGAGGTTGTGTTGTCTGTCACATTTATAAAGAGCTGTAATAGGGCGTAGGGGAGCTCAGCGACCGCCACGTTGGTGTCTGTTTGCTGGCGTCTGTGTGCTGGCGTTCATACATATGTGCAGTGTGCACACTTCTCCTAACAGGCTGTTTCATTTCTCTTTCTGAATAATCCGAGCCCAGCAGGCTCTGTGTTAGCACGCAGCCATGCAGCTACTTTCTCTGAAAGAGGTGCGGCAGCCAGGCCTGACTGTCACGAGCTCAGGTGCAGTTGTGCAGACTCAGTATTTATTTTTATGCAGCTGAAACTGTAACCGAAAAATTCTGACTGCGTTACCGAGAATCGTTAATCTCTCATCCTAAACAGTGTTTTGCACCGAGTGGGATTGTGTGTGTGCAGCAGCATGCAGAATGTGTACAAAGGAGACACACCCATCTTATAACTAAATTAATAAATAATATATTTGCTTTGCAAAAACATAACTAGCAGATCAGTATTCAGCTGCACTTTCAGTCAGTTCCTCATCCCGACTCCACCGTCTTAATCTTAAGGTGACTTCAGTCCCAGAGTCCATCTGACCCATAGACTGTATGTAATTTCATACTCACTTAAAGGTGTGCATGAAAAATGATGCTAGCACAGAAGTGCCTTTCTCCCTCTGTAATCTCAAACGATGATGATGAAGTTTTTAGTGAGTTTCAGGTCCTGCTGAATGAATAAGGATGCTCATTTTGTTAATTACGGTCCTTGTCAGAGTCAGAGCCATAAAACAGGGTGTCCTCATTGGCTAGCCAGTAAAGTGTCCTTTCATAGATCCCTTCCTTAGTGGGATGGTGTGAAGAACATCACCTGAATGCTTCACAGCAGGACTTCATCATGTGGAAGAGCGCCGTGACAGGTGTGGTGGGGAAACACGCAGCAGGAAGTGCCGGAGCTGGCTGTTTGGCAGCAACTGAGCTTTCAAAATAAGAGCTAGGGGCCTGTCCATGGATGAGTTTCAAAACGTACTTGAGCCGCCTGTCCGAGAGTCTGTGTGGGAAAAGCTGCACAACAATTAACACTGATGTTCCTCTTCCTCTGTTTCTTCTTTTCTCCTCTTGCTGTCTACATCTCCTCTTCCTCCTCCTCTCTGTCCACAGGTGAAGCTGTCAGACTTTGGCTTCTGTGCTCAGGTGTCTAAAGAAGTCCAGAGGAGGAAGTCTCTGGTTGGAACACCATACTGGATGGCACCAGAGCTCATATCCAGACTACCATATGGACCAGAGGTAACTCAGGCTGTGCTCTGTGTCAGAATTTCCCGTATCCACCAGTCTCCACCCCTCACTGACTCTCCTCTCTGTGTCCAGGTGGATATCTGGTCTCTGGGTATCATGGTCATAGAGATGGTGGATGGAGAGCCGCCATACTTCAACGAGCCGCCGCTCAAAGCCATGAAAATGATTCGAGACAACCTGCCACCCAAACTGAAGAATCTGCACAAGGTAGAAGAGCAGAAGAGGAACAAAGCTGAGCGATGAGCCAGACAGAGCAGTTTTTTTATAAAGATGGTCTTTATATGAACCTGCAGCAGCAGAATTTGGTGTTTGGTTTCCCTTATTGACAGAAACACAATCAAAATGAAAACACAATATTTCTGCTTCCAGAAGAGGAAGAGGGGAAGAAAGCTCAGGAGCAGTTTATACCCACTGTCAGTGTGTGCAATTATAGTGTCTCATTATTTTATAGCTGTGCAGTTTTACAGTCTTAACGCTGTCTGTGGGGAGGGTGACATAAAGTGATGGCAGTCTGTGATAGATGTGATGCATTTCGCTCTTATTTCTGACCACTTAACCATAGATGACTGTGTCAGTGACACTGTCGGTGACAGCCCAGGTTATTTTAAAGTAGTTCTTTTATTACAGAGCAGCTGATTGGCCCCAAAGCGTGCATATATGAGAGAAGCTGAGGAAATGGACCCTCTTGAATGTAGTTATGCTCAG
The DNA here is from genome assembly GCA_015108635.1 of Andinoacara biseriatus. NCBI lineage: Eukaryota > Metazoa > Chordata > Actinopteri > Cichliformes > Cichlidae > Andinoacara > Andinoacara biseriatus. The sequence goes on from VUQJ01005656.1 coordinate 14,026, forward strand.
TTTGGAGGATTTCTCTCTGAAAGCAGCCCCACCCCTCACAGTTTTCCCCGCTGTGGTTACCCTGGCGATGCAGACTCTGTTAGGTTGATGTATTTCTTATCATGGCTGAGGTTAAACGAAGCAGCTGGTTGGTTAATTTAGTTTCTCGTCTCATAGCATCGAGTAATTAAAATCTTACCTGTGTGGTCAGTAACACCTGGATGTCTTCTTCTCTGCCAGGTCTCCCCCCTGCTCAAAAGCTTCCTGGATCGGATGTTGGTGCGAGACCTGGCTCAGAGGGCCACCGCCAGCGAGCTCCTCAAGCACCCCTTCCTGTCGAAGGCGGGGCCGCCGTCCTGCATCGTGCCTCTGATGCGGCAGAACAGGATGAAATGAGATGATGTGCGACACTGAGACCTCTGGATTCTGGAGGAGAGGGTGTTACAGAATACTCCTGCACACACAGGCGTGACCCTCTGAGGTCAGAGGTCACAGACACCAGATGTGAAAACAGGGTGTACAGGAGTATTCTCTTTTTTTAAGTGAGTCACTGAAGTGCAGGGCATGAATTCCCTAAAACAAAAAGAGGCAATAAGGTGGAGAGAGTGTGTGCGTGTGTGTGTGTGTCAGAGAGGAGCCTCCAGTAAACACTTTTACCTGAAGAGCCTCACCTGGAAACATTCGGAGCTCTGGATCTTTTTTCTCCCGTCTGTGGACCTCACCTGGATTTGAGGTGTGAAGGTTTTGCACAACAGTCTGATGCTTTGAAGGAGCCGAGAGCCCATTGGCTGATTTTTGTTTTTCTGTAAACCGAATTTCTTTAATTTTCCCACTGCAAAGATTCGGAGACGGTCCTCATCACAGCCAGAACGTTACTACTGAGAGAGGAAATGGCTCCGACTTTAATTTGTAGCCTTAAACACACTAAAGTTCCTGTTGTAAACACACAAACGTACACTAAGTGAAAGGTAAACACTGGAGTGTTAATGTTCTTCTTCTTTCCTCCTGATTATCCTGTGTAAGTACAATGAAGATAGAGATCAGTCCTGATGATATACTATCTCTATTTTGTGATTGTTTTATTGTTGTTATTATTATTATTATTATTATTATGTGTTTCCTGGTTTATTTTAGAGTGAGATGTGGTGATTTTGTAAGCACTGTTGATGAGCGATAGAAGCTGAACTCCCAGTCGATGTTTTATTTAGTTTGGAGGAGCACGTGCAGCAGCCCCGTAAACCTGACTGGATCTAAATGAGGCGCCTCCTGGTTTCTGGAGGTTTCTAACTCTTTTATTTTGTTTTATTAAACACTCAGATCACAAACTGATGGCTTAGAAAATGTAGAAAATGAGCCTGAGCTGATTTCTCACGATCCTTCAGATATTTTTGTTGCTTTGATGGTTTCATGTTCGATTCCCCTCCTCTGAGAGAAGGTGACACCGGGCTTTCTCACGCAGAGGCTTTTATTTATAGGACAATCTCAACACTACTCGTGCTCACAGAAAGGAGTGTTAGCGATGATTAAGAAAAGCAGCTTTGTTGAGTTGTGCTGCTCACACTCCCACTGAGAGTGAAGATGTGGGATTATTTTAGTGATTGCCTTTTACTTGGCTTGCCTCTAGGTTCTGTGTAAGCAGACCACTGGGCGGATAACAGAGGAGCTTCAACACTGTCGCTAATAAAAGCTAAAGGAAGAATCAGACCTGTGGCACAGATTTACCCTTTAAAGGGACAGTTCACCAAAATCCTACTTGTTTATTTCTCCTCTGGGAAAAAAAAGTGTTAACCACTACAATATCTGCCTTCTCTTTAATATGAGGGAACTGAATGGTTTTCAAGGCTTGCTGTGATTTCACCCGGTTACTCACAGAAATATGCAATATAACTGTACTGAGAGCGCTTCCGTGAAGGAACTACTTTTTCCTACATCTGCCAGTGAAAAGCAGCGTGTAGCAGCGTCTGTTTATTGAGCTCCTGGGCTGCACAGAGGGACGATCGGTGGGAATTCAACCAGCACGGATGCTCTGGGGTGTCCTCCAAAAAGCCAGCGGGCTTCGGTGGGATGCTGACAGGTCGATGAGCTGACTCAGCAAAGTTCAGCGCAAAAAGGAGGAAATGCAGGAAAAGACAGAAGCAGTGGCTTCAGTTTTTTCCATTTCACACTCAGTTTAGCTACAAAGAAGTTATAACTATATTTAGACCTGTGACCCCATTTTTTGGCAGCGCCCCCTGGTGACAGCGCAGGCTTCAGCATGTAACTGGGTCTGCAAAGCACAACCGCAGGCGCTGCACGCTTCCCTCTGCAGAACAATGAACTGAGCAGATGTAGTTTGGTCACCGCTGACCGTATCAGCGCTTCTAGGAAGGCGAGTGCATTTACTTCCATATATTTAAGAGAAGGCAGACATTTCTGTGCAGCTCACACCAAAACCACACAGATAAGCCCGCTCTGCAAACCAGCTTAATTAAACTAATGTAAATATAATAACTGCTTATAATTCAGTTTGGGTCAGGCCAGATTATTTTATGCTTCTGCCCCCGATGATCCTCAGGCTGGAAAATTGGAGTCATTCCATGAAATATCAGTGGGTCCTTCCTACTGACCCCCTCAGAATCAGCTGTACAATAACTTCAGTATATTTATTGAAGTCGTGCATAAATTTGCCTTCATACTGTGAAATTTTTTGGGCCCTGAAGAGCATGAAATATTGCACTTTTAATTAAAAACACTAAAAAATAAATAAATAAAACTCCCGTGTACTTGGAGGGCCTGTAACTCTGAAAGGATGAAGGTGAAGTGCTGCACAGCTTCTTTAAATGGAGGGGGGGTGCCCATCTGAGATGGTTTGATGCTGCAGCAGGGACGGAGACCTGCAGACTCCCAGCATGTTTTGTCTTCCAGTTCAGCCTCCACACCCGGCCAGAGCTCGTCATGCTGCTTCTCTTAAACTGGAAACCTGGAATACTTCAAACGATGAACACAGAGAAGCGTTTAGCACAGTCTCAGGTGCTTCCTCCGCCTTCTGGAAATGAGCAGCTAACAGCACACTCACTGTACTTGGAATAGATTTACATGATGAAACAGCAGCTCTCTGTTTGAGATCTTTGAGGCTTTGCACAGAGACTAGCAGCACAGCGTAGAATTGTGTAAGCAGGAAGTAGTTTTTAGTTGTAGCTCATGGTTTCCTAACATTTCTGCAGCCAGCTGTGATTTGCAGGCCGCTAAAGGGAACCCGTTCGGCTCCTTCGCAGCTCTGCTGCAGTAGCTTTGCATGATTAATAGTCCAAAGTCACCCTTATTGATCAAGATTTTAGCTCCTCCCCCTTTAAGACAGATTTCTTCTCATTAGGGAGTCATGATTTTTGAATGGTCCATATTTATAACTGCTTATCCAGTCTGGTGCTGGAGCCTCTACCAGCTTTAATAGAGGGAGTAATCAGTGGGATCGAGCTGCAGATGGATGGTAAAGAGGTTTACTCAGTCAGTTATTTCTGTTCATGCTGTGTTTGAGTAAATAAAACCCCAACTTTAAAAAATAAAAAAAAAGGTTACACAATCCTGGTGATTTCCCTTTGCTTGAATGTCACAAACGTGCTCAGTGTCTGAAACTTTGGCTTTATTTGCAGGGTTTTTCCGGCCTTTAAACAGGCCGTGGAAACACATGACCTAGCTGAGAGTCTGTGTTTCCTTCACTGATAGTTTCAGGTTCCCTCTGACGCTCCAGCTAAAAGCTAGAAATGTTTGGAATGAGGATCCCTGTCCTCACTGCGTCTGTGGCAGTGCAGAGAACAGGTTCCCTTTACCGATGCAGTTTGGAGGATTTCTGTCTGAAAGTAGCCTGACCCCCACACTGCTTCACTCTTCTGTGAGCCCATTAGGCTGCACTGTAACATTTCAGGCGCTCTTTTCTCTTTCTTTAACCTCCAGTCGTGTTAACGTGCTGAATTCTTTTGCCTCGGGCCTCAGCACTGACGTACCCGAGCCCAGAAAAAAATTAATTTCCACCTCCTAAAAAGGTGCGCTCTGATATTTTCCGTTCCTGAGCTTTAACTGCGTGTTTTGTGCCACCACAGGATGAACGTAGGTTAATTGTAAACATTTTTTTTTCCCCTCTTCAGAAGCATCCGCTCAGCTGAAAAGTCTCGCAGGCGTGTTTTTTCTTTGTCTCCTTGGCAGCTCTCCAAGCTGTAAATCATCATCCTGAGCTGTTCTGCGGTGAAAAGCAGAACAGGCCGGTAATGAGTCACCGAGTACGAAACGTGGGGCTGGATGACAATCAGCTGCAGAGAGATGGTCTTTCAGCTCAGTCTGCATTCAGCTGTAAACTGCTTCACACTAACATGAAATCTGGCCTGCTGCTCATTCTTTGTTTTCATTGGGTGTGCTTCCTGCTGTACTTTATTGAGGGGTTATCAGTGATTGGAATGACTGGATCATACTGGAGCCACTGGAAAAACAGCCTGAGAGTCCAACTCTTAATGGTTGAGCTTAGATTGGTCTGTGGCATCCAATCAAATCAGCTGCAACATTAAACCCACCCCCCAGTCCTGTCCCCCTTCTGCAGCTCTGGCCTGTCTGGGAAGAAGCAGGAGGCTTTTGGGGATGTCTTTGTAGAACTAGAGCAGAGCTTCACGGCCTCTTATTGTTTGATGCGTTTGACCTAGAGGTCTTTGGAGGCCAAACACATTCTGGGGGCACCCTCAGATTTTAGCACCATCAGAGGGTCCTGGTTCAAACCCAGACAGTTTACCTGTGTAGGCTACAGCAACCTTCTCCATAGAGACAGTTTCTCACTAGCAGCATGCAGACAGAGAACTTCCAGGAGGATGTTTGGGGTCGAATGACCCTCCAGGTGAATGCCAGGACCAGAACGTGTTCGCCTGTCAGAGGTTTGGATGTTGTGTCTCAATGAAGCTGCAGTCACTGTTTGTTCATCTTTAGCTTCAGGACGTGCATCACGCACCCTCACTGGTTTAATTTGTCACTTCAGTCCTCAGACCTGCGACACACTGACAGGCCGGCACACGTGTGCTTTGCTCTCATAATTTTTATCTTTATCCTCCAAATGTTTCACCTGTTTTTTTACCATAGAAAACATGTTTGAGTCTCACAGCGCTGCAGAGAGACACCCCTCCCCCAGGCTGAAGGTCTGCTATGGAAACAGTACAAATCAGTTTTTGGATGTTAGTGTGCAGGAGTCTTTTATTTTCCTCCCAAACAGCAGCGCTGATCCCAGGTCTCACTCCATTTGATCTTCTTTCCTTCATCAATGTGAAACATGTTTAAGGTGTGGCTGAGGTTACCTGTAACTCCATTTGTGTGGACCAGATTCTGCTGCCGTGTGCAGACGTGTCAGGTTTCGTGCCTTAACGTTTATGACGACCGACTCTGACGCCGCGGCTGCTGGGATCCTCCTCTCATCTCACATGTCTGGGAAGTCCTCATCGTGTAAACTGTGACAGCTCTCACTGACATGCCTCGCAGCTCTCAGACCCATTGAGGGGGCTCATCCCTGACAGGAGGGGTCCGGTCCGAAGGGACTTTTCCAGGAAGCAGGGCCACTCGGTTTCAGGTTCCTGTTCATCTCCTTATCAGCAGGGTCCCGAAGTTTTCCTGCTTCTTGGAAAAGTCTCGCAGGACTTCCCTCGGATTCCCACAGTGAATGTAACAGACTGGACTAAAACATGAGGGGAACAAATGTTCGGATTTCTGTTGACTTCTTGTTGAAAATCAGTTTTTGTTGCTGTTTGTGAGCATACGAGCGACTGTACCTGCACCCTGTTGTTTTTGTAAATTTCACTGGTATTGTATAAACATAGATTCACTCTGCAAATTCTACTTTTTTGCAAATACAAGTTTTGTAAAAGATCCAGAGACTGTCTTCTTTGTATGACTGGTGTGTTTTGAAGTGTTGGCCACACATTCACGTGGTGGGAAACATACACG
>VUQJ01005656.1:19973-31818 GCA_015108635.1 Andinoacara biseriatus
TACTTTCTGCAGCTTCTCTTCAGGACGTGACTCAGTGCAGCACAATCCTTCTTCTGTCTCCTGATTCCTGCCTTCAGCACTCCTGAGTCTATATAAGCAGGAAGGTGTTCATGGCCCTTAAAAAGTTGCCTGTCTGATGAGTGCACAGATGCTGTCACAGTGAGGCTGAAGTAACTCTTCATCCAGATGCCAAATTTTACACCCGATAAACCTGTCGTGAGCTTCCTGATACAGTCACCAGAGGAAACCTTGATTAAATTCACTTGTGCTCAATCTGACAGCAGCAGATGGAGTCAGAGCAGTTTTATTTTTAGTATTTCCGTCAGCTCGCCCCGTCGCTGTTCTGCAGGCTGCAGCTCCTCACTGTGAGCCTTTACTGTAAACACAGAGGCTGAAGGGTGGCCCCACCCAAAAATAACAGCTGTGTTTGTGGTCCATGTGGGTGTGTGAACCGCAGACATAGCTGGGAAAGAAGAAGTAAGGTTTGCATGTTTAGAGCTTGTGCTGAATGCAAGATGAGTGCGCATCCATGTCTGCAGGGGGAGGCTCATCAGAAGTCTGTGTGGAATTTAACCGACAGCTTTCTGCTTAAGAGTTGAAGGTCAAAATGCCCCAGCTGGAGGTCTTCGGGATCCAACAGGTGTTGCCCCGGTGACAACTTCCTCCTCTTCAGCTGCTCCCTTTACAGGTCACTACAGCAGATCACCTGCCTCCATCTCCCCCAGCACCCTCCTCTATCACAACAACCTTCTGCATGTCCTCCGCTGCATCCATGAGGTCTTCTCTGAGGGCTTCCATTTTTCCTCCTGCCTGGCAGCTGCATCTTCAGTATCCTTTATCCAGTATATCCACCCTCCCTTCTCTGCACATATCCAAACCATCTCAGCCTCTCTGTCTCCAAACCTGAGTTCTCCCTCTGACGGACTCCTCTCTAATCCTGTCCCATCCTCCAATGAAGATCTTTACAGCTCCAGCTCGGCCTCCTGTCTTAGTGTCAGTGCCTCCGTCTCCAGACCATCCATCACAGCAGGTCTCAGATCACCTCTGACACTCGTCTCCACCCTGCCTGCACTCTCTTCTTTGCCTCTCTTGTGCTCTGTGGCTTTAGGATTTGAACTCACTGATCTTCACTGTTACCTCTGCCTCCTCTTCTCTCCGGAGAAACCTCCACCTCTCCAAACTGCTCCCTGCTCTCCCTACAGATCCCAGCGTTGTGGTCGCACCTGTTCTCCCAGTAACACTGAGTGAAATCTCGCCATCATCGTTTATGAATGGTCACAGTTCAGCTGCGGTCATTCAGCACATTAAGACTGCAGCTTCACATGATCTATTTGAATGTGGCTTTCATTCTTAAAGGCTTCCAGGAAGTTGCTTTATCAGTTTTGTTTTAGCTCATTTTAACGCTTTTGCGTTTTATTTTTGTTTTGGAGCCGACCACAGTTTCCTAAATGTGTGCAGAGGAACTAAATGGTTAAAGTGTGTGTGTGTGTGTGTGTGTTTGTGGCTTAAAAGGAGCGTTTCCAGAATATGACGGCGGGTGGGCGGTGTTTGGAGGCCGCAGCAGCCAATAGGAGGCCTGGGTGTTGCTGTCAAACACAGCTGATCGATGAGTCAGGGGAGAGCAGCCCAAAAGGTCCCACTTGTTGCTGAGCAGGAGCAGCGATCGTCAGCTGGTCGCGGAGGTCCGTTCCGCCCTCAGTTTGCGCCCTAAAACCATCACATCAGGCGTCCCTGCGCAGCCCCGCGGCCGCTCCAGATCAGGAACATCCCGCCGTGCCTCCTTTTCAGCACTCAGGTGAGTCTTTTTCCTCTTTCTCTCTCTCTTTTTGCCCATTTTCACCGCCTCTCTTCGGTTCATTCAAACGGAGGAGGCGTCGGGGTCCGCGTTTACCTGCCCGGTGACAGCAGGTGCGGAGTAACGTAGGTGCACAAACGGAGCCGCGATCAATCGCTCCTGTGAGTCGGCGTGTGGGTGTTTTTTTTTTTTGGATAACACAAGCCCCGCGCGGGGGAAACATCACCGGTCGCAGCAGATCGCAAAGCGGCGCTCGGTGCCCGCAATGAAACGGAAAGGAGCTCCATCAGAGATCGGCCTAAAAATAACAAGATCATCGTGACACACACACACACACACACACACATGCTGCGGAGAAACTGTGCACCGGGACGCTTCCCCGACACAAACGGGCTCCAGTGGGAGCTCTGCGGGGTTTCAAGGAGACACATTTTCCTTCAGGGGTTAAAGTGGGTTTAAGCTGACAGACTTCAGAGAGCTCAAATATGTTTCCATCGCTTTCCTGCTTTTTTCTATTTTATGGTGTTTTATGAATGAGGCGTCGGTCGAGCTTCAGATGCACAAAAAAAACCAAAGCTTGAGTTTGTGGTTTTCACCCTCTGGGGCAGGAAGAGGCTCTTCATGAACATTAAGGCCGTCTGATGAGGAGGCAGGATGAAGGACAGCTGGCTGTTACTTTCTGCTTTCCTCTGTTTTTATGATGTTTATTGAAAGAACTAATGTGAAGGCACCAGCTGGGCCGATTTTCATATTCTTCAACAATAAAACAAAAATAAAACGATAAAAAAAATGTTTATAAGAGGAGAAAATATTTTTCAGTTGGACATCATAGCAGCGTTAGATGGTTTTTGTTTGTTTGTTTTTGTTTTTGTTTTTTAAGGGGAAATCTACTGAGATTGAGGCTCATGATTCCCGGCAGATGTAAAACCCTGAACCCTGAGCCGGGTCAGGCCTGCGGTGGATGAGCTAATATGAAAGTTTCTGGCTGATTTAACTGATTGAGCAGCTGAATGCATGAATGAATGTAACAGGAGACCAAAATAGTTTTTTTTTCTCTGAAAATTGGAGCCTGATCAACGTCTGTGTGACTTCACAACCTTTTAGTATCTCACATCTGACTCATTTTAAACAGGAAACGTTTCAGGGATTAAATCATTTCCACAAACGAAGCTGACACCTTTCATCCCACGAAAGTGAGATGATGGTGAACAGACTGAGATGTTTGGGTCACATCATCAGGAAGGATCTCCTGCAGATTTAGCCTCCACCTGCAGGTACACACGTGATGAGACAAGCTATGAAATACAAACATCCAAGAGCTACAAACATGCATGCCGGTTCCACTCACAGAGCACTACACACTTTAAAATCTACCTTTGTGTGCACATATACACAAGTTCACATACTGTATATGAACAAGCGGAGCTGCTGGCTACATGTGAAGCTCCAGCATCCATCCTCAGATGGGTCCAGCGAGTGCTTCTCCTGTTGTGTGTGTGTGTGTACAAATGTTACAGTGAGGTGACTTTTGTTTCTGCAAACTGTTGCACAAACTGTTGTTTGTGCTTTTTTCCTGCACTGAGATGCGATCGTGTCTAAAATAAATGCCGGTGCACGTCAGAGCTGCAGCAGCTGCATGTTCGCTGCGTCCCTGTCAGCGGCTCAATAACGCAGCATCAGCACTTCTACTGCGCGCTGCTGTGTTTGTGTACACACAGAGGCGAGGGTTGTGTTCTGTTGAAATTTGGTTGCTTCCTCATGTATGTGTGTGTAAAGGTTTTTTTTTTATGTAATGTTTGATTCTTCCTTCCTCTTTTTTAAAGACATTTATTAGAAGAGATTTTCACAGCAGACACTTGGATTTGTGAGAGCAGGAAAAATGAGCTTCCGGGATCTTTGGATTGTGCCGTGTTTCTCAGGAAATGAGGCAAACTGTAGTCTTGCTCAAAATGCTGCTCAGTATGCAGAAAAGCTGTTTTTGATTTTTAAAACGTTACTATTTCTGCCGCATGATCAGAAACATATTTTGAAGCCTGGCCTGAGACACCGGTTTAATCACGTGATTTATGATTCCCGTGTTTACTCCATCTGTGGCTGAGAGCTGGCGGCAGTTCTTAATGGAAGTGATAATGATGATGATGATACCGTGACCGTACGTGTTGTCAGAAACGGAGCAAAGTTCAGGCTGGCACAGGAGCACTCGCCTCCACCTGCAGCTACTGATCAACCTCCGCCCACAGCTCCACCTTCTGCAAACTGCTGTTGACACGTTAGACTTCTATTGTTTCCCCTTAGCTTTACCGCCTACGTCATGCTTACGCGTCAGTGAGCTCCAGCAAGGTTGCAGTCCCCTTCTCACCTGTGCTCAGGCCCGCTGCTTCCTCTGTTTGCGCCAAACAGCTCGGTGCTGCGGCTGGAAACATAAAAACATCACATCCTGTTTGCCGGAACATATTTCCACGAAAGCGCAAATTACACGAGAGCAAATGCTACTTTAGGGGATCTAATGTGAGATCAAAGATGGGACGTGTACACACAATCTGAGTTCCCGTTCAGCTCAGTCGTGAAGGGGAGATGGAGGTGATGGAGGCCGCTGTTGTGCCATAAAGAGATTACGATGTTTCTATGTGGTTTTTATGTGTAATGTCTTTGTTTATATCGGGTGCAGCATCTACCTTGTGAGAGAAATGCTGTTTTTCACTCAAAACGACCTGATATTATTCATGAGAGACATGTTTGACTCGTTTTTCACAGATTATAGGTCAACAAGTCATTTACAGCCCTTTAAATACAATAATTTTTTGGCACAACACCGGTCCCAAATGTGCTCCAGGAACTATTTTCTCCGGTGTAAGGATACTGTTTCTGTCCTGTTCTCACAGCCTGCAGTATGAAGTCACCTGTCAGTCATATTTGCAGTCCTCAGCGCTCAGACTGTCCCAGCGCAGCCTGCAGGAAATCTGGCCTTTCAGCCTCGCCGTGATGGCCGAGTGGGGCCTGGCTGCCGCTTCACGGCTGTAGAGACGGAGGCCTGATGGAGCAGGGCTTATTTTATCTTCTGTTGTCACGGCAATCCTGTTCTCTAACTTCACAAACATTACAGCACAAGTTCTAATATCACACAGATCCACGATGACTAAGATGCAGACCTCCCACGCAGGTTGTGGTCACAGAAGATGGAGAAGGTGTGAATGTGTGTGTCTACATTTTAGTGTGTGTGTCTGTGTGTGAGAGAGAGAGAGGCTGGATTCCTGAGACAGTGGGGCCTCCCCCGGCTGCTCCAGAGATGACTGGCATCTCCTCGACATGAAAGCACTAAACCCAAAGAAAGGGGGCAAAGCACACCTACACACACCTTATCACACTCTGGCATTTAGACTGTGGCAGATGTGTGGCGCTGCTGCAGAGCAGGAAGTGTGTGTGTGTCTAGTTAGTGATTTGGAGATAAAGTTTTGGTTGCTGTGGCGATCGCTTTCGGTTTCGGTGTGAAGAAAGTTTTGTTTAGGCGGCAGCGGCGGTCGATAAGGCCGAAACTGTCAGAGCGGGAAGTTTCAGGACGGATCAGCTGAAAGGTTGAAGTCAGGCCGGGCTGGTAAAGTTTGGATGGGAAGATGCTAAAGTACAGCAGCTGCATTTGTTCACGTTCAACTCCGCGATGTTCTGCAGAGGCCGCACCTGCTTTTATTGTTAACGATGATTAAATGAATAAATTATGGGATGTAGAGCTTTTTGCGGCTGCTGAAGTCGGGCATGCCAGAAGAATTTTTAGCTCCTCTGTTCTGATTGGCTGCCCCTCACAGACTTTCGGGTGTGGGCGGGGCTACGTTTTGTTTGGTTAAAATCACGTTTTGCTGCAGCTTCAGTAGAAGAAAATAGAACTGACTGCGCTTTAACACAGAGCTGTGATATAAAGTGTTGCTGAGCAGATGCTGCACAATTATTGAGTTACTCCAAAAATTTCTGGCACGGCCTCCTTCAGAAGCTGGAGAAACCTCCCACCCAGTGCCGAGCCAAACATCCCGGTGAGGTGGAGTCTGGATAATCCTGTATGCTGCTGTTTCTGTGCAGCATCTTTCTGAGTTAGATGCAGCTGAAAATGCTGGTTTTCTTCTGCTGTTGGAGCTTCAGTGGGGGAGCAACTTCTACCTGCTGCTGCTCCTGCTGTGTGTGTGTGTGTGTTCTCCTCCTCTGACTCTCTGTTGTGTCCACAGGAAATCCAGTTTGATGTCGGCGCCGGCCCTCTCTCCATGGCCGTATGGACCCGTCAGTCTGGTCTGTGGACTCTTCCTGCTGGCCTCCTCACCGCTCCTCACTGCAGGTACGACCTCTGACCCCACTGGGGTTTGCAGTCACTCCAAAAACATGCGGTTTGCCCCATTTGAGCTTTTTATAAAGAATTGAAGTAAAAAAAAAAATCAAAGCTGAGACCCACTGAAAGGGAAACGAAGTCCATCTAATTCAGCGTGAAATATTACAGAACTAATAAAACGGTATCGTTGTGGTGCGGCTGCATTTTGCACTGAAAGAAGAAGCAGGGAAAAAAATTCATGCTCATCATATCTTCCACTTCCTTTTACAGAAATTAGCTGCAGTTCGCACATTCAAGTTTAGATTTCATGCAGCACGTGTTTGCTTTTAATGCAGGGAAGCTGATTTGCCCACAAACCTTCATGCAAAGCATTCTGATTGGTCAGTGAGGACACACAGGCCTGTTTCACAGGTGCCCCGTGTCATCCTGACAGGTCATAACGCTCCCACGTTTCCCCTTCATGCAAATGATATCCGTTAGCATCAGCTGCTCGTCCCCGCGGCTCCTGTTTTCCTCACAGAGAGGCTGGAAGGACGGTGGTGGTGGTGGAGTCCCACCGTGACCTTTGCCCCCTCACCCCTTCGCTTCCACTCAGTGATCAGGTTCAGGCGCCTCAGCCTGGGAAAAGGTTGTGGTTTGAAAAGATCATTTTATTATATTTCCATCTGATTGTAGCTGAGGAGAAAAGAAATGCAACTCAAACTAAACATATCAGAAATGCACACGAGCCACATCAAGGCCCGGCAGCAGTTTATCACACCTTTTGCTGTGACTGATTATGAAACATGAACTTTGAGCAGGATGTCTGCAGTTTCTGTTCAGCTCGCCACCTTTAGAGGTTGAAACTGCTTCCTCCTTTTCTAATCTACATTTTCTTTTCAGGCTTTTCAGTTTGTGTAGTAACAAAGTGTGTTTCAGAAAGCTGCACTGGAACCTTTTTTTTGTGGCTCAAAATGTGTTTCTTTGATTTATAAAGGTGTGTAAAATCCTTTGAAATCGTCTGACTTTGTAGTTTCACACTCGACCTGCTCTCAAGACTTCTCGAGGAGGCGCAGGATTTTTAATTTTTTTTTGGCCTGTCATGTCTGGCGGTTTTGCAGTCAGAATGATGATCTGAACGCACTTTTGGACCAAACATATTTGCTTTACAAGAAGAGCTCTATATGATGTCTATAGGCTATTCTTGTTAATTTTTTTATTTTTATTTTATTTATTTTTGCCAGATCTGACAGGCGGGGAAAGAAGGAGACAAAGAGAAATAGAAGGAGATTTATATAAAAATATAAATAAATATAGGAGGCGCAGGATTTTTAAGGTGAAAGATGAAGAAACGGGTGAAGAAAGGAAGAGTGTCGGCTTTTGTGGTGACGCCGCCCGCTGTGTGCGAGGAACATGCTTCAGTCGGCTGCGTTGGCACATAAATAAAGGTCAACAAACCAAACCCTGTCCCTCTATGGAGCCTTTTAGCCACAAATCAGCTTCTGTTTGCTGTAATAATATCACCTTGCTCTCCACCTTACTCCCCCCGAAACCCGGCCTGCATGCTGAGCTTCATGTGTTGTGTTGAAATAACAACATGCAGTCCAGGCTGACCTGTGGATCTTTTCATTTATTTGCCTAAAATCCAAACAAAGGCTGCATGCAAGTCCTCTCTAATTACCCATAAATACAGTCAAGTATTTGGACAATGACACACTTAAGTGTTGCCACGATGGTGCATCAGAGCAGTGACACCATGGACACCAACCTACAGCAATGCAGGGAAACAAAAACCCGACAGGAGATAAAAGAATATACAAACAGTAAAAAGGAGGGAAACATTTCTGCTCAGCCCAAATGGAGCTAAAGCTCTCCTAGCTTCAGCGGGTAGCAGCTGGTGGAAGGACGGAGTGAGAAAAACACCTCCACAGTGTTTCTCCTGCTCTTTAAAGCCAAAAGCAAACATGCACACGGAGCAGTGCTGCAGAGGTGGTGGAGGGGCAAGAACATGAACCAGCAGAGGAGGTAGCTCCTGAAGAAAGGTCCCCAGCCACCTCCTTCACCTGTTCTGGGGCCATGCTGAGATGGTCCCAGGCCATCTGAGACACTCAATTCTCCAGCATGTCTTTGGTCAGCTACTCTCAGTTGGAGATCCCCAACAACATCCTGGAGAAATGTGGCCTGTTCTCATCACTGTGTTTTGTGTTTCCGCAGGCAAAATGAGCAACTGCACTCACCCTCTGGTGCCAGAACACGGAGGTTTCCGCTGTGATCCATCTCCATGCCAGGGATTCTCTCAGAAGACCACCATCCGTCTCTTCTGTGAGTCGGGATACCAGCTGAGGACACCGTCGTTCTCCAGGTGCCGCCACGGGAAGTGGCAGCCTGCCATATCTGCCTGTGTCCCCATCAAAGGTGAGCGTCTGGCAGCTTCCAGAGTTTGATGTGTTTGTGCTCAGGTGTATGTGTGGTGGGGAGGGAGGGTCTGGTTAACATCAGGTTGTAAACTTGTCACCAGAAGGTTTAAAAGTCATGTGACTCTAAGCTTTCCTTCTTTAATCGTGAGCAGATGCTGATGAGCATCGCAGCGCTCCTCAGTTTATACCTGTGACTCATCTCCCCGTCGACTCGGCCGGGCTAAAGGATGATTAGTCATTTTTTCTGACAGCTCGTTTCTTGATTTGAACGTTCAGGAAGTGGATGGCGTGAGTGCCGCACAGTTACTGTACGTGTGCTCATTTCTGATGCTTCACGCAGGGAGTGGCCGGCGCCTTCAGAACAACAGGACATGAGTGTTTAAGCGTCTCATCAGTAATAGAGTCCAATTTATTTTATGCACTCAAATGGACGTTTTGATAATAATCGTGTCACTATGAATGACCCAGATCTGAGAATAGTTACATTTGGTGTCACATTTCAGCACACAGCCACAGGAATTCTCATTTTATTAATATTTGAACAGGAAAAAAAATAGTTCCTTGGTAATGGGTACCCGTTATGGTTAATGGGTAAACCTTTCTAATGTTTGTGGCCACATAAATGCTGAAAACAATGTTACTGATTCACAGAATCGACACCCGCCCGGCAACACTGGTAATCTCCCAGCGTTAATACCTGAGTGGCTGCACAGTAACCTGAATTTAAACTTTACTTCCTTATTGTTTCATAGATATTAAAATATAATTATGATTCAGCCCCTTGCAGGCACCAAATCCAAATAATTCACTGTTCACTTAAACTCTGCAGGGCCAATATTTATCGTTTAGCTGATGCCGCAGTTTTATCGTCTGCATCTTTTGACCTACTTAGCAGGTGAACGCAGACACACTACAGAGGAAGTAGAAGCTTTACTTTCCTCAGACCAGTTCCAACTTCCTCTGTTACCATTCAGTCGAATGTGCTGCAACAGGAAGTCAGCGTGCAGAAAGAGGAAGCGGGCAAAGCCACCATAATAACCATTAAACATTTCCTCTCTCTCGACGCCGTCGGTCTCATGGAAAGCTGCCGCCGTGTTGTCACGGGCATGAACAGACCGCACAGTTACACAAACCTCCTGTTGTGCAAAGATCTTGTAGTCGATAATAAGTTTCTGATCAGACCGTCTGCAGAGAACAGCCGAGCTTTCCCACGGCGGTGATTCGGGTGTGAGTTACAGTAGCTCACTATCTTATTATGGTGAAAGAAAAGAAATACAAACATGTAGCAAACATGTCTTGAAGGAGGGTTGGTAAACTCGAACTTCGTTCTGCTGCAGGATGCTCGATAAACAGCCAGCCGTCACCAGCTGAGCTCATCCCACAAAAGCAGAGAGAAATAATATTTTAATAAACATCTGTTTATGAAGAAACATTCAGAGTTCTTAAATGTGAAAAACTTCCTCAGACTGAGTGAGAAGCAGCTGTGAGGCTTAGAAACAGGGAGGTGTGTAAATGTTGTGTGTTTGTGTGTCTTCAGTGAGTTGGTTGATCCAGACCTTTGCTGCTGCTGCTGTGGCGGTAAATGTTCTTCACATCTCTGCAGAGTCTAACTTCACATCTGTACTCAGTTATCAGTGTGCACATAAACAAACTTCACATTTTTACTGCTTTTTCTTCACTTTGTGTATTTTTTTTGTGTCGTCAGCATCTTTAACGTTTGTCTTTTTCCTCCTCAGGAAATCCTATCCCGAAAACTGACGACTCGATGCCCAGCATGGCCACGACCGCAGTGGGCGTGTCCATCTTCCTGCTCACCACCACCGCCTGCCTGGTCCTCAAGTCCCGCCTTTACCCCTGTCAATCACACAGGTAAGAAGAAACGTGTGCTGCAGTGGAAAGAAACAGTCTGACACTGAACTTCACCCACTTTGAACACCATCAACCCACTGAGGCTGCTGTCAGATGGCCTCATAATAATAATTACTGTTATAATAAACAAGCTCCAGATTAGGTCGACTGCACCTCTTAGTAGGTCAGAGGGTGCACAACAGCCACCCTGATTACTCATTAGCACGGGTGGATGCGTGACACTGAAAAGGACGTGAGCGTCACTGCGCGTGTCGATTTTAACCCAAATCAGTTATTAACTCTGACCTGTTGTCAGCTCCAAAGCTGGGCAGCACAAACAAAGCTGACCCCGGTGTCCTGGGTCAAAGTCCAGGAAATGATTTCTGCCAACTCGACTCTGGACTCTGTGCCAGCGTCAGCAGACATCTGCAGAGACAGCCGGGCACGTAGCAGGTGTGAGGCTGCAGACACAGGAATGGCTTCCAATGATGAGCAGGATGCGACAGTCAGCATCAATTAAAGGCCACTTCACTGATTTGTGAGAAACAGCTGAAAGCACCGGGTAAACTGGTCTCCTGGAGACACTTCAGTCAGTTTATATTCAGTGTTTGCAGCTTGAGGTCAGAGGTCAGGAGAATGAGTGATCAGCTGAGCATCAACCTCTCTCTGTCCCTTTCTCCTCACAGCCGCCGCTCCTCAGACCAACTGGACCTGATGGTGGATGGGCTTCCAGTCTCCCTCCCCTCCTATGAGGAGGCGGTGTACGGCAGCTGGGGGCAGCGCATCCCCACCTGCTCGGCCCCTGGACCCACGCAGCTCCTCTTGGCTCAGGAGGCTCCCGGCTGTCAGCAGTCCTCTCCCAGCAGCCAGTCGGACGGCAGCCATCGTCCCCTCCTGTCGGGCCGAAGCCCCGACAACCCTCCACCGCCTTACGAAGCAGTCCAGTCTCTGGATCCCAGAGACAGGATGAGTGACGGGGATGTCCGGCAGCTGCACGTCGCACTTTCAGATGATAAGGACACTTGATGGAGACACTCACATGTGACTGAAGCAGTTTGTGACTCTGACAGCTCAAAGAGAAAGCAGGAGGCAGCTGACTCCTGAACTGCCTGCACTTTTCCTGGTGGGTATACCAGCATCAAGACCTGCCACATGCTCTTTTAGATGATAAGCTCTGATTGGACAGTTTTAAGGGTCTCAAGAACCCGGCTGAAGAGGACTAAAGTGCATTTATAAATGACATGTTGATTGCATAGCGTGCAGTATGAATGTATGTGGCACAGGGAGGGGTTTAATGCACAAAAGTGTGTGTGTGTGTTTTCGTGTGTGTGTGTTTGGAGACGTCCTCTACCTTCTCCCCTCAGTGATGGGGCTCATCCAGGTTTCGTTTGTGAAGTCAGTGGCGTGGCGTCACTTTTCTCTTTTGCACAGTGTTTTCTGTTCGAGTTTAAACGGGCGGAGCTGCACGGTCTGCTGCCCGAAGCAGGGACCCGCGGG
>VUQJ01005663.1:7102-18950 GCA_015108635.1 Andinoacara biseriatus
TTGCATTTTGCTTTTTTTTGGGGGGGGGGGTCTGCAAACTGGAGAGGCATCAAAATGCTCAAAGTGCTGCCCTCTGATCTGTTTGTAGGTGTGGAGAGTGCCCTCTGGAGTCTGCTGCTGTCTCTGACCATCTGCGTGGCAGCTGTGTCTGTGTTTACCGCACATCCTCTGCTGCTGCTGCCGGTGCTCGTAACCATCCTAGGTAAAAGGGGCACTTGCGTATTTGCATTTGGAAGTGATGTTTCCAGATAACCAAGAGTTCATTTTCCACTTCTTTTCCCCACCGTCATGTTTTTGGTCTTGAACAGGGGTGATCTGTCTGGTAGTGGCGCTCATGTATTGGCTGGGATGGGAGATGGGAGCAGTGGAGGCAATTTCTCTGTCTATACTTGTTGGATCTTCAGTGGATTACTGTCTACACCTGGTGGAGGGATACCTTCTGGCTGGGGAGACCACACCTTCAACACCTACTCGTAACTTGGTACAGGACCATTCTAATTTGAAAATGTCTACAGCACATTTTTTAGGCTATTAAGATTTTGCCATAGAGTGTGACTGTCTGTACTTTTTTTTATATATATATAAATCATCCCTTTAAACTGCATTTTATTCACAGGAGTCTCAGGGCGAGAGGCAGAGGCGGACTCTGGAGGCAGTGAACCATGTGGGCGTTGCCATAGTGTCCAGCGCCGTCACCACAGCGATCTCCACAATCCCTCTCTTCTTTTGTGTCATTGTGCCTTTCGCCAAGTTCGGCCAGATTGTGGCCATTAACACGGCCATCTCCATTTTGTTCACGCTGACCGTGACTGTGGCCACGTTGGCTTGCGTGGCCCCGGCCCGCTTCAGCAGACACCCGGGGGCTGTGCTCAAGGCGAGCCTGGCTGTGATGGCAGCCGCCACCTTGGGAGCAGCTCTGTGCTGGGTGGGACGACATCTTGGTGCGATGGCCTGGCAGTCACTTACCACATAAATACTACTGATGTCACACAGAGGAGTTCCTCTGTATGCAACCTATGAGGACTATTTTTTTTCCTTCCATGTTTGTGGAACAACAGATCAGTACATGATCGTGTACTTTACAGCACAAAGATGTCAGAATTATAACAGAATTTTTGTTTTCACTTGTATTGATTGGTGACTTGTTAAGTACAGAGGGGGGAGAAACATTCTCACACTCTGGGTGTCTCTTTTAAAATATAGTGTAACTGAATATGTGACGCATAATAGTAGGTTGATCTTTCTTTGTTGACACGATGATTCACATGAGGTATGTTTTTGATTTGTTTTCCCCTTCATCTTCTCCCCCTAGATTACGGAGTAATTGTTGGGAAACACTGGCTGAGTCACAGTTTGCATCGGTGTACCTTATTGAGTTGTGAAGAGCTGCTGACTGTTCTGTGACCCGCTTTTGTGAACACTGATGGAGGGCAGCACTCTGATGTCCGTGAAGACTAGTGTTAATTATTCACTCTGATAAATGGCCATGTTGTGAAATGCCAGAATGTTTTTTTGTTTGTTTGATTTTTGGTCTCAATTTTGCACTGAATGTGATTTTTCAGCCATATTTGTACCAGAGCTTATGATGTCTCACTGTGGCTGGATTAAAAGTTCTATAAACCAAATTTATACTTTTTTTTTGTTGTTGTTAAATATAAGGTGATATAAATGTCTGCATATGCTGCGCTTACTCATTCTAAACTGAGCTTTGGATGCTGCCAGCACGGACACGTGTTTAGAAGAACTGTCAAAGCCAGTATTTAGCACAAGTTACCTTCCTCTTTTGTGACTTTATCTCAGATCTTACAGTTGCTTCAACGTGTCTTATTTTTTTTGTCATTCAATTCAAAGAGACCTCTTATCAGCTCCTCAGGTGTACCCTCCACCACACTTACAGCCTCTTGCTGTAACCTACTCTGCTCTCTCACAATTCAGAGCACCACTCAATAGTGGCTCCGCTCTGCCCCGCAGTGAAGGTGACGGCCATTTGTCAAACCGCATAACAAAATAATGGCCGGGGAGAGGGGGCGACTCAACTGCAGCAAGAGCAGTAAATTCTGCTTTATGTGTGTGTTGTTGCTCGTGGATTGTCAAATAAAGCAGGTGCAGAAAGGCTCGGGTCTCTTCTTTTGTGAAAGCGCAGCACTGTTTCCTTCTGCACTGTTATGTAACGGAGCAGCAGGATGACGACCTGTCACTGTTTGCTTACAGTCACATAATTACTGGGAGAGCAACAGTAGACAGCTTCGCATCTCTGGGTGGCTGTTAATTATTCATATGAAAGAGGTCAGATGAAAAATGAATTGCATTAATGTTTTATGCTGCTTATTAAATAAAGCGATGCTGTTCTACACAAAGAGGCATTTTCTACTCAGCGTGATGAAAATGGATGTAGGAAGATGAGAACAGTTAGTAAAATTTGAAAAATAATTACACTGACTTTTGTGTTGGAGAGACTTCAACTTCCACTGTGAATGGAGTGTTTGATCATCCGAGTAACTTTCACATTCCTTTAAACTTTTTTTTTTGGTTTGGGGAAAAAAATGCATCGCTCCTAGTCTGCAGTCCTGTTCTGGATTTACGTATATTGCAGTACTTTTAAGTCGAGTGAAGGCCCTACTCTCAGGCACTCTTCTGTGCAGCAAAGCTCTGCTCCTTATTTTCATGAAGAAAAAAAAAAAACAGAGTAATGGAATAATCATAGGGAGAGTGATGTTACATGTAGAGGAATGAATATTTAGCAAAGTGGAAAAGGAAATGCTTTCCTAGTGTCGTCTGGAATGAAAAGAAAAAAAAAGCTCCATCCATAAATAGTGAATAACAATATGAATAAGAGATAGTCTGTTTATATTTGACTTTGCTCTCTTTCTGCATTTGCAAAGGGGCAGAAGATTCTTCAAGAAACTCACTTCAAACAGAGACTAGGGCTACCAAGTCCTCTGTTCTGTCATTCCTCACGCACGTGCCCAGATTGCACTCTGCGAGTCTCTGCCAGGACACAATTTAAATACAGTGGCCTTAAAAGGAAAAAAAGAACAGGTTTGCAGAGCTGAGCTGAATTAGCAATATAAATAAAGGTCAGTCATCAAACACCTGTGTCAGACTGCAGCAAGTTCATACGTGGTGCTGAATAACAAATAAAGAGAATGAATGAGTGAGCAACAAAGTATATTCAACACTGACCACTGGCTATACATTGGAAGGCAATAATGAGGCCAACTCCAAATGTACCTTGTCCCCTTTACATTATATAAGTAATCACTAGGACAATAAATACCCAGGCTCATTTGGTTCTTGAGAAATACTTCATTGTACCAAGAAAAGGCATTTTCTCTGGAGAGAAATTATCTTACATCAGACGTGTAAATCAACACTGAAACATAAGTCATATCTTTATTACCCCATGTTACAGGGCACACACAATGTTCAAGTATGCCTGAGGAACTAAATGGAGCAAAAAAAAAAAAATTAAAAAATTAAAATAAACAAAACAAACAGAATAAAATAAAAATAAAAATAAAAAGAGATAAAATGCATTTAAAAACAAGTGAACTGGCATTGCATTTCACAAAAATCCATAAGCTCATGATTTTGGAACAATTCACTGTAAAGTGCTAACTGTTTCGAGTTGAGAAAAGCACATGTTCCCTTTGAAAGATCCAACATTACTTTATACACGGAGGTACAGTAATTGACAGTCATCAGGCAAGCAATTACCAACCAGAAGATATGGACCACATTTCATTTATTAGTCCTTTGATAAGATAACAGATTCCTACATTTTCTTGTTAATGGTAACAATGAGAATCTTGCCACTGGTTGCCAGGACAATGCCAATTACAAATGCTGGTGCTGTCACTGTACCACTTTCCTCCTTTCCTTGTAATTACATGCACTTGACTGACATACAGTATCAATATCTCAAGTCAAGTCCTTTTAATCCTCTTATGGATAGGAATCCTTGAATCAAAGGGATGAGAGTGTGAGGAGAAGAGAGCCTTTATTGAGGAGTGCAGGAGATGTTCCCATACGCCTCCTCCTCTTCTTTTCCTCCTCCTCCTCCTCCCCCCCTGCATGTGGCATGCTGGCCTGACAAAAGCAGGGATCTGTCCAGCTGATGCCTGCCTTCCTACAGGTCCTGAGAATCCACTGTTTTCCTTTGTGCCTTCGTTGGCATGTTTTAAAAAGAAGAAGTAACAATCAAAACAAAACAAAAACAAAACAAAACAAAACAAAAAAAATCTGGGGGGTACTGGGTCAATACATTTTCCCCTACTGTCCACCTAAAGCAGACATCCACCCTCCCACCCCAATCCTAACCATAGAAAGGTAAAAACAAGGTGTACTGCAGAATGGCTTTACTCCTCACAGTCTGTGGGGGGAGCTAGAGCCCCTAGGAGCTGAGGTGCGGTTGGTGGTCTTGCGGCTGTTCTGTCGTGTCTGATTAATTTTGTTGGCCAAAGGGTTCCGCGCATCAGGCTGGCGCCTCCCCTGGGGGCCCCTCCGTTTGCCCCTTTGCCCTGCGCGGCCCCTTCTGGCCCCCGCTGGTCACTTGCGTGAGTGCAGTGTGTCCTGGAACTTGGTGCTGGTGTAGCGGACATGAAATCCTTTTTTGTTGATTGTATCATCAGAGCGGAACTTGATCACAATGGAGTCACCGGCCGAGTAGATCTCCTCTGGAGGCTGTCAGGACGGACAAAACAACAGATTCATTTGTGGCTTTCTGCTTCCCTGAACTTCAATTAAAACTAAAGACTTCTCACATGCTGAAGTCAGATCAGTAACTCTGACAGCTGGCTTCTGACTGCTACTTCCGTAACAGCCAGGGGCCATGTGAGGGTCTGGATCAAGGACTGGCCCTTTGCAGCATTTTTTTTGGCTTGAGTTTTGGCTCATATTGAAGTGATGATGAGGGCCAAGTGCACCACTGCAGACAGCTCATTTCTTTCCTGAATAGAGCCATATAAACACCTCACACTTCATATATTGCTACACTATCTTCAGAGTATAGTCAGCCAAATGGTTGAAACAAAAGGGGGATTAACAGTTTGTCAGAACGCCACTGTCAGGTGAATATTAATTAAAAAAATAATTCTGAACAATAATCAGTTGGTTAGGGTGCCGAGTCAGCTGCCCTGCAGCTGTAACAGCGATGAGCACCGCAATGTCAGAGCAGTCAAAGCCTACGCAACCAACTGTAAAAACACCGGGCTGCCGATTAAAGCTGCCATTCATAACTGAAAATACACCACAATACAATGGCTCATAAGTCTCGGTTTATTAAGAAAGGGATTTAAAACACAAGAAGAAAGCGGTCCACTCATTTTTATTGTAGACCCAGAAACAATCTACTATTTAACTGAGAAAAGCCTCGAGGCTAAAAGTAAACCTCCCCACACCATAATGAGTTTTTACCCTACTTTGGACTGAATTGTGTCAGTTTATTTCAACCCGTTTTATAAAAGGAAACTTGATTGAGGAGCTGCTCCCTGAGGAAGTAAGGGTGTTATGTCCCCTCCAGCGAATGATTCATAGGAACAGGCGTGAGGAAAAGGCCAAAAGCTTATTATAAAAGCTTTTAAATGAAATCAAGCTGTTCTCTAACCTGATCAAACTCAAGTTACTATACCCCACAGGCTCATTGTTTCATAGTCCAGCTGCAGCCTAACCATTGCCTAATTATTGCAATGTGGGAACTCAATGCCAGAGAATCCAGCAGTCCACCAACACCCAGGGAGTGACCGATTGTGGTGACCTACAGACACCTCCACAGCAGCACTCCCAAACTCAGAGGAGCACGTCAGGTTTAAAGCCGGAATTACAAATCCGCATGGTGGGTCACCAAAATCACCGCATTACAGACAGGATCAGTTTTAACAGTTCTAATTCCAATACAACTGCCTGATAAACACATCGGGCCAGTCAGAGTCGCACTTCACTGCAGCAGGAGTTACCAAAGGCATGAAGTTCAGAGAATTATTAGAATATTGTTCTTACCCCCGAGCCACAGTAACGTCCCAGCCTTGGAGACTTGGTGTCGGGTCCGTCGAAGAGCTCCATGTAATCGTAGCCGCAGTCTGCTTCCTCTTCAATCTCAAAGGTCTGGAAGATGAGCTCCACGCCGTAGCCTTTCTCTGCCGAAATCACCCACTCACAGTCAGAGGCTCCGGGGTAGTTATTGTCTCCAAACTGGGCATGGGAGAACAGGTCCTTGGTTTTGACTTCAGCCTTTAGTTGACCTCCACACTCTGAACAGAAAAGTTGAGTTAAGGATTTTGTAGACAGAAGTGGGCTGATGGGAAACAATCTGCTGTGCTTTTGTGTCTACAGTCATCCAGTTACAAGGATTCTCGAACGTGCTCTGACTCATTACCCTTTTGAGACAGGGTGGTGAACTGTGACCTAAAAATCCTTTAAGAATTACATCTAAAGCCCTTCACGAGGTCTGACGTGACCGAACTAAAAACAATGTGAAACTACAAACAGGTTTTCTTTCTTTTTGGAGGGGGGGGGTATAATTCTTACCTGCAGTATGGGAAGCCTCAAAGCCTTTTTTCTGCACAGAATTATCAGAGAAAAAGCGAATAAACAATTTGTTGCCGCTGGACGTGATGGGCGGAGGCTTCTTGGAGCCACAGAAACGACCCAGGGTCGGCGCTTTTCCATCTCGCCCGTCATAAATCTCAATGTGGTCATAGGCACACTCCAGGTGGGCCTCCATATCGATCTCATTGAAAGCCTATTAGTAAACAAATTGAAGAGGATGATTGACTCAAATATTAAAGATTAAAAACGTATCTTTTATTGAGATAAAGTAATATTTCTAGAAACTGACTCTTTTTTTGAAACAGTAATGCATCTCTGGTTACTGGTTTTGTTTCAGTAAATAACCGACTCTATATCTGTGGCACAGTGGGCAAAACTGCAGATAATAACAGAAGGGGGAGCCACACATCATCATTAACATTGCCATAACAGTTTCTGACACGAGCACAGTAAACACAGATGTCCTCGGTGGATTTAGCAATTCAATTACACAGATAAGCTGCTAGCAAATACATAAATGACTGACAAATGAAATTGTACTGAGAGGAGGTGGTTGCGGCACGTACGATTTTGATGCGGTGACCTGGAGTGGTGGTGAGTGCCCAGGTGCATGCCTTTTTGCTGGGATATTTATCTGGCCAGTTGGGGCTGGTAATAATACCGCTCACACTATTCACAGTGTGATCACAACCGGCTGTAAGGAGGTGAGGAGAGAGAAAATGTCAACATAGCGCTCTGCAACACATTAATCTGCAGAAGACTTCAGTCAAGCACTGCACTCAAACAGTTTTTTGCTCTCACCAAATCTAATAACTGCACTGACAGCAAAACACATCAAGAAGAGGAACAGATGACCAGCCATTAAAAAAAAAAAAAAAAAATTATCTGGAATACCTTCTTTGCAGTCGTGTTTGTTCTCATGCAGCACAAAACCACTCCTACACTGACAGCTGTAGCTCCCAAAGGTGTTGACGCACTCGTGCTGACAGCCACCGTTCTCCTTGGAGCACTCATCCTTATCTGCAGGACGACAGAGGACACAGCGCTGATGACTGCTCACTTTGAAGACTGAGGGCTAGCAGATCCAAGTGAGTGAAAGCAGAGACGCCAGAGGACTAACCTGAGAAGAACTGCGCTTTAAAGCCCTTCTTGGACACCGTGTTGTCGGATTTGAACTCGATGCGCATGTTGTTGTACTGAGAAGTGATAGCTTCCGGTTTCTCTGCCCCACAGAACTTCCCGTGTAGCTTCGAGTCGGCCGACAGCCCACTGCGTACCTCCACATAGTCATACTTACAAACCTGGACAGAAAACCATGAAGAGGTCAGGACACGTTATTTGGTTTTAATTATGAAAAACAAGGTGGACAGAAACTCTCCATTCACTATGAACAAGAAGGAATGCGACACAGTGAGAAAGAGCAAAAATATAGAACAAACCCACCCATTGTTGATCTAACAAAACCCCAAATCTCACATCATTGCCCTCAGTCTCGAAGACATCAAAGAGCAGAGTGATACGGTACTGCGTGGGGGCAACCAGCTGCCAGATGCAGTTCTTGTTTGGGGGGTACTCTCGGGGCCAACCTGGACTGGTTATTGAACCGTTCAGCTTGGTGATGAAACCTCCGCAAGCAGCTGGATGGAAAGCATGGAAAGACACGAGGATAAACAGCTTGATACGCATGCAGATGTCCAGACAAAAATAAATGATATCACCGCATATTTCGAAAGGATTTGCTCCAAATGTTACGCTGCAATCTGAAATTTCCTCTGAACACAATCCTCTGAAAAATGTGATTACTGCCTGACCTTTCCCCTAAAGCTTTGTAGTAGCAACACAGTATACAGCACAACAACAGCAGCTGGCGATACACATTAGATCACCTGGCTATTCTTAGTTAATTTGCACTGTCAGTCCTTACCAACTAAAACAAATGCTGTGCTGACACATGGGCATTGAAGTTATTCCATGCGTTGAAATCCAGGAAAAATACTGCTGCACAGTATCGAGCCACATAAAGCACAGGCTGCTTCTTCAGGCGTGTTCATTTTAACCCAATTTTAAAGCTGGTGTATATATATATATTCATTCTTGTACAAAGCAGCACTGGCTGCAGGCTTCATGTAAGAATGTTGCACACATGCGAATGTGAATGCATATCTTGTACTAGTTGAGAATTATTAATGTGCATTATTTTATTATCAACAAGAGTAAGAAAACTATATTCACCCTTTTCCATTTTTTTTTCTAAGATTGCTTTACTTTACTAGTTTAATGCATCTGTCTTTAATTTTGGGGTACATTAATTCAACATCAGCGCAACATTTGCACACACAGCAAAGAGATGGGTAGCTCGCAGACTTCCTGCAGAGGCATAAAGGGACTTAATGGTAATTTTGTGCAGCTGTGTGTTCTAGCATTTGGATCTTAAACAACAACAACATATAATTTGAGGAAAATAAAGCTTGCATTGTTGTTACACAAATCCCAGAAAAGGCCGTGCCTGGCCAGCACAACCATTAATGCTGGGATCTTTTCTGGCTGTTAGGAGTAGGCCTGACTGTACTTATTGTATTTGGGTGGCTAACTCTGTAAAGTGCTTTAGCATGTAAATGACATGGTGAGTCGGGCTGGTGACTTTTCTCCCTGTACTTACCCTCACAGCTGCGCTTGTCAGCAGCCAGCTCATAGCCTGGGTCACAGGCACACTTGTAGCTGCCTAGTGTGTTGACACAGCGTTGCTCACAGCGACCATTGTCCGGCTTGGAGCACTCATCCATCTCTGAAAACACAAAGATATGGCCCTTTTAGCTGGCCCCCCTGGTTCGGTGGCTTACAAGAAAAAACCCTCTAAAACAACAGCAGGGCCAGGCAAAGAGGGTCGCACAGAACGCAAAGGTGCAAGACGAACAAGTATATATGAAATACACTTAAAAAAGGTCATGACCTAAAGAGTGAATGCTGGAACATGAAACATATTCAGATGTACACATCCTCTTCTAGAAGTTATCAGCGCTTAAATTTCACCTTTGAAGAAGTTTGCAGCAAAGCCGGCCTTGTTGACAGAGCCATCTGAGACAAATTTCATCCACAGATGGTTTGAGCTCGTTTTTATGTCATCCGGCTTGTCATAGCCGCAGAAGCGGCCCAGCAGAGGACTGTTCTCTGAAATCCCATCGCGCACTTCTAGATAGTCATATGCACAGCTGTCGTGCCTCTCAATCTAAAGAAAAGAAAGAAAAGACAAAAGACAAAGATTTGGTGTTCAAAAGGGGAGAAATTATCCATAAAATCCAGAAGAAAGCATAAACATTATTTGATTAAAACATTTTTTTTTAAATGGATTTGTATCTTACCTCAAAAGACTGGAAGGTAAGGCCTACATGGAAGCCCTGAGCTACAGAGATCTTCCATACGCACACTTTGTTGGGCCTGTAGTCATCGGGGTAGTTGGGAGACTGGATCTGGCCATTGTCCTTCTTCACCTCCCCACCACAGATGGCTGAATGTGACAGTAAAAACAACACTGAGCTATTTCATTGCTATATCATCAGTACTTTCCCTTGGAAAAATAATGTGCTCTGTTGATTCACTGATTTATGCACTGGGGGATTAGCCGAAATGCCTTCACACACACACACACACACACACACGCAGACACACATCTTCCCTTTGCACGGTCTGCAAACAATAGAGCTGAATGTGAAGCCTGGCCAAAATCTGATTAATGCAGCATAAAATGCTTGACACATCAGCAGTAGGAGAGCCAAAAACTTTGGATTTTTGCTGCAGCTTCTATGCACATTGCTGGATGTGTGAATGCTCCATGCGTTCAACATGCAGAAGAATAGAGGGCAGGAAGGGGGGCAGGTTACCTTCATAAACGGCAGAGAAGCCCTTTCCCACCCAGTTACTGCTGCTGCGGAACTCAATCCACAGCCGGCTGTCGGTGGAGATGATTGGCTCAGGCAGCTTATCGCCACAGAAACGACCTGAGACACAGGTGAAGGTACAAAAACAAAGATTTGATCCTCACAGTACCTGTGATAGCACCGAAATCCCTCTACACAGCTTGGGACTTCACATACAATATCTTTTATTTATTTTATAAAAAACACATAAGTTGGCCAGGAGACATCTGAAGATCTTGTGGTGAATTAATCAAGAAAATAACCATTCAGATTTGTTATTCGCTAGTTGCTCTTCTAGTTCAGTTACAACTGACCTTTGAGCGGTGCCTTCCTCCAGTATCCATCTCTGATCTCCACATGATCATACCAACACAAGTGACTCCTGTACAGATCCATGGAGGTGAAATTTAAAATGATCTAAAAAGAAAGACAAAAAACAAAACAAGAAAGTATGATTACTGGCACAGCAGGTCACACATTGCTGAATCTCAGATAAATAAGGAAACCAAGAGCAGCATCAGCATAAGCAGTCCGTGATCCCTGCTTAAAGGCATCTCAAATCTGATCTGACACTTTCCATAAGCTTGTACCTTCTCCCCCGGTGTGACTGATATTCTCCAGATGCAGTGCATGTAGGCCGAGTAGCCATTTGGGAATCCAGGAGAGGAGAAGTTCCCGCTGCTGTCCTGCAGACTGTCTCCACATCCTGTGCACAAACAAACACACAGACACACACACACACAAGCATGTAAGGCCTGATGCGCTGCCAATCAGTCTCTGTCTGAAATCACCTAAGCCACTAAAAACAACTCTGAAGTAAATCCCCAGAAACTTGACTGCGGAGACAGATGCTTGATGCTAGAATTATAAGTTCCAATGTGAAGTAAAGGGCAGCTCTTTCATGTTCAAAGGCACATCTGCTGATAATATTCCGCCACAACCCCACATCTCACCCATCCCCTCCCCCACCTACTCCAGATGATGATCACACAAAGGAAACAGAGTGTGAGACACTTTCTCTGAGCATCCTCTGAAAATAAACCTGGCCCTCTATAAATAACCCAGCCCTCTAGAGGATGTGATGCATTATGTACGTGTTGCCAGTGAAAAGACAGGAGAAAAAAAATAAAATAAAACAACCTTTAGTTTGACTGGCAAAACTAAGTGTGCGACAAATGATTCCAAACAATACACAGCCTCGGAGAACGCCTGCGCGGGGCTCCAGCCAACTGGGGGAGAGATGTGTTTAATTAAGGCAGCGAGGAAATAATGGAGGGTAGATTGGCATCTTCAGCTGTCCATCTTGAGCAGCGTTTATGCATTTAAAATTACCTTTGTGTTATTTTTAACCTTGAGCTTAGGAGTTAAGAAAACGCTCTCCTTTCCTG